>BEDZ01000068.1:0-23242 GCA_002335625.1 Cutaneotrichosporon cyanovorans
CCCCCCCCTCCTCCAACACCCCCCCCCCCCCCCCCTCCGTTTCCCCCCCCCCCCCCCCCCCCCCCCCCCCCTCCACCCCGCGACCTGCGGCCGCGCCGGGGCGCACTCACCATGCAGAACACGCCAAACGCCATCGCGGCATACTCCTTGATCGCCTGCTTTGCACTCCTGGACTCCTCGAGCAGCTCGGGGATCACGCTCACACTCGCAATGTACAGGAACCCGCCGGCCGTCATGGGGATCACCAGCTCCGCGCCCTGCACCGACGTGCCGAACAGCCCCTCACCGGCCTTCACGACGACGCTCTTGTCGTTCACGCCGGCCGTCTCAGCGATCCAGATGCCCAGGAACGTGCCGACGAACGCGCCGACCGCGGTGAAGAACTGCGAGCCCATGGCCTGGCGCTTCGTGAAGCCCGACTTTATGAGGATGGAGTAGTCGGCGACCTGGGGTCAGTGATGAGCTCAGCAGAAGGGCAGCAGTAGATGTTATTTTTGAGCTCAGTGAAAGGCTACTAGTCGATGGTCATGAGACCAGCTAATGGCGCCAGATGACTACCAGCAGTAGCCAACTGCTGAATGCCAAGCCACCTGCAAATGGCTTCGCCATTAGCAGATGGCCAATCAAACCCACCTCATGAGGGATCTCGTGACAGAACGTCGCAAGCGTAGTCACAGCACCGAGCTGCGGGCTCGAGTAGAACGACGCCGCCATCGCGAGCCCATCAGTGATGTTGTGCGTAAAGTCGCCAAAGAGGTTGAGGTATGCGCTGAGCTTGAGCGAGGCGTTCTCCTTCTTGGCAGGCGGAGCGACTTCTTTGGCCTCCTTGCTGCTGGAGTTGGTGACAATCGCACCCGCCTCGTCGCCAGGCACAGCCCTCCGGCGCAGCTCGTTATCCAACTTGTCAATCGCAGAGGACTTGCCCAAGTCGCTCTGAGTGGAGTGCGAGTGCGAGTGCGAGTGCGAGTGCGAGTGCGAGTGAGAATGACTATGTGAGTGAGAATGAGAGTGGCCCTCCACACCAGCCTGGGCATTCAGCACGCGCATGCTCTTGTCGAGGACGAAGAAGGCCGCAAAGCCGAGGAAGATGGCGCCCCTGGGGTGGTCAGCGCTCGAGTCTCGATCTCAGTTCCTACCCGATGACAATGTTCCTGTGCTGGTCGACCTCGATGGAGCCGGTGTGCTCCTCGCCAAAGAAGGAGTGGGGGACGAGATGCAAGAAGACATCGCCAAGGAGACCACCGGTTGCAAAGGCGATCATCGTGTTCAGGGACGACGGCTCAAGGTCCGCCGGCACGATCGCCAGGATGAAATTGGGAATCGAGGAGATGTAGAATGTGGCGAGGACTGTGGTTAGCAAGGATATTCGCAGGACTGCGCAGCGAGCTCAGGAGCTGGGATGTTTAGGAGAGGAGCAGGACTTTGGTTGCACACAGAGTGCTTGAATTGATATATCTGACAGTCGAGGAGTATGCCAAGTGACCAGGGGCTAACGACATGGTTCAAAACAGGCATAAGAGAGAGAGGTTCTGATCACTCCAGAATGAAAAGCGCTCTTGATACTCATGATTTCGTTCACGGACATGGATACATGTCCCCAGTCACATTCGTAACATGGTGAGAGCTCGGCCATCACGCAGAGCATTTGGAATCGTCGTTCAGCAGAATACAGATCCTCTCATTGACCAGGCAGGTCACCAGCAGCAGCAAGCCCATCATGACCGGACTGTCACGGTTGGTGGCTACCTTTTTACTAGTGGAGCACCCTCTCTCAGCTGGTCCGCCACTGTACCGCTTCCTGCCTCATCTCATCTCCGCTCCGCCCTGCCCCTCTGCCACCTCACCCCCGTCCCATTCACACCACTTCATTGAAACCTCGTTCTGAGTTCCTCGCTGTACTGTTCCAGGGTCTTCGGCGCAACGTCGCATCACCCCCTTATGCCGCACTTCAGCTGAAACCCCAGCATACTCCTCTCCCCTCAGCTCCGCTTGGGTCGGCTCGTCTCCCTCCTGCTACTCCTCCTCTCACCCCTTCTCCATCACCCACTCCTCCTCACCCACTCCTCCTCACCCACTCCATCAGCCCTTTTTTCGCCAGCCAGCATGCCTGCCACTTCGGCTCATGCAGAAGCTCCTGGCACACCTCTCTCTGATGCTCCAGCTCTCCCAACCCCCAACCCCCAACCTCAATCTCATCCGCACATCACTCAGCCACCACTCTCCCCCACTCACTCACTCCACTTCACCGCCTCCCCCCCCCCCTCCCCCTCCCCCTCCCCCTCCTGCTCCCCTGCATGATTGCCCACGCCTGGCCGCATCGCCATCGCCATCGCCCGCTCATGCCGCACTCCTCCTCTGATGGTCCAACATGACTTTGTCCTTGACTCCATTCCGCTTCGCTCCTCCAGCGGCCACCATTCCCGCCCACACTCTACCCAATATTCCTCCCCACCTCTTGCACTAAGCCGTTGAGTCTATCCTTGCTCCCCATCCCTCTTGCTCCCTATCCCCTCTTGCACCTCATCCTTCCTGGCATCCCGACTCTCTTGCTCTCCATCCCTCCTGCTCTCCATCCCTCCTGCTCCCCATTCTTGCTCCTAATTCCTTGCTTGCTTGTGTCCTCGGGGTCCAAGGTCCAACCACCGACTCACTAGAATTATACGCCGGACTCTCAAACGGGAAAAGCACGCCAAACACCCTCCTCATCGTCGTCGACACCTCGTTTTCCTGCCGTCAGCCCTCCTCTCGACTCCGCTCACATCACCACACGAGACACATCCCGCGCGCACCAGGCCGACCAGACACGCGGCCGCGAGCAGCAGGACCGCGGGGCGGGGCATCCCAAACGCGGTTCGTGGTTCGGAGGGGTAGAACTGTTCCTCGGTGCTAGGCTGTGCTAGCTATAGATGACTTGTGTCGAGATTGACAGTGCAAGCTATCTGAGATGCCAGATGCTGGGTGCTGGGTGCTGTTTCGATCGCATCGACCTAGATCGACCTGTTGATGAAGCGTGTCGCGGTCTGAGCGTGTTTCATCAATCGGAGATCCAAACACCTCCGCGCCACGTGCAAACTGCGCGAAAGCCACGTGGTTTTTTCTTGTAACACGTGACACTGGACCGCGCACGTGGTTACCATGCGGAAATCTGCTCCGGCTACTTCCGCAATGACATCACCGCGGAACTAGATCTCGGCCGAGGGAAGGTGCCTCTGAGCCAAACAAGGAAGGTGGCCAGTACGAAGGAAGGAAGGTGGATGGCAAATTCATCGAGCATCCGTCGCCTGCCTGCTGCCTGATTTACTCCGTCCACAGCGTCCATCGAGGTTTATTGTCTGTTCGGAAGGGGAATAGGCTCGGCGTGGGAAGGACGATCGAGGCGGCTACAGCCCAAGGGCTATGCAGAGGGAGAGATCAACAGCAGGGCGAGGAGGGAGGGAGAGAGGGAGTAGTAAGCAGCGGTGGTGCTCCGAGGGGCCGCTCTATGATCTGCCCGGCGACGAGCTACGAGCTACGAGTGCTATATTTTCATCTCCAGTGTTGATGACATTGTCCATTCACCGTCGCTCATCGCTACTCACTGGTTCGTGTTTCGTCTCGTCATTATAATCACCTCGGCATCGTTCGACACCCGTTCGACGTAACATCGATACCGACTGCAACACATCGACACTCGAGTGACCATTATTTATATTCAAAACGTCAACCACTAATACCCGCCTCGCCACCCCTCCCGAACCCTCGTCATGTCCCAGCCCTCGCTCCTGTGGAAGACCCAGCGCGCCTTCCAGATCCTGGCCCAAACACCAATGGTGCCCGTGGCCCCGGGACCCCCCACGGTCGAACTGAACGCCATCTCGAGCTCCAGCTCCATGTCCGCCCCGCGCTCGTCGTTCCAGTCCCCGTCGCCCGTGTCGCCCAGCTCTGTAGCATCAGCGTCGACGAGGAGCAGCATTGAGCTCGACCCGGCGCAGAGGCAGCGTGTGAGGGATGAGGTGGGTCAAAGACTATGAGGGGTGGGGCTGACGGGCAGATTGCGGATGCGACAAGGGATATGTTGTGATCGGCAGGAGGGGCAGGGGCTTGTGTGATCGGCGAGTTGTGGCGACTGTTTACTTGTGTGGCTGTCCCATGTCCTCCTTCCACTGCCCGTCCTTCTGTGGCTGTCCTTCGCTGTTCTCGACGACATCAGTCTTCATCAATTGCTCGACCCTCACTTCTCGCATTCATGGCTTCTATGTCCGGTAGCGGACTATAATCGATCTCTACTACCCCCCCTCTGGTATCCCGCTCTTGAGTTTGGATCCGATCCCCTCCCACCTGACCACCTACATCGTTCAACACTCAAACGATCGCTCAAGACCCGTGTATAATCCCCTCTGGCTTTCCATCTCCACCCGGACTAATCGCACCATATAATTGCATCTCCTGGCTTCGAACCCAGGAGGAGGGAAGGGCTTCACATAGCACGCCAGGCTCGGCTTTCGCCTCACGAAACCGCTTCTGGCCACACAGCATCACTCATATAATCAGCATCGCATATAATGTATTTCGCTGCGGCAGTCACCTTTGTCTAAAGCAAAAATATCTCAATCTTCTTGCTTGACCTCATTTCGACTGTGCACGAGCATTCCACATGCTGTTGCTCTGTTTTCAATACGACCATTGGTACTGACTACTGACCTCTGTACGATTAAAAGATCAGACGCATCACAAACTCAAACTCTGCAAACCACAGTGCCGCCCACGAGGGAATCGAGCTGCAGGTACTCAGTAGCGGTCTGAATCACAGCGAAGTGACCTACCTGAAATCAGCAGCAGCTCCGACCAAACTCATTATGGAGCTGCAGGCAGCATTGCTGGCTGAGGGTACCACTGACATGCCGCCAGCACCTCCCTCCATCGTCATCTGCAATGCAGCTCAAGTCAGCACTGACCTGCGTTCAGCAGCTCTGACTCAATGCAGATAAGATCTCAACAGACAGCAGAAGTATCCTACTGTTCCAGCGGCCAGCAGGCTGCACTTCTGGTCTTCGGCAACGGGATTTGTTCACCCTTTCCTGCTCTGCCACTATACTGCGATTCTTCTGCCGGTCGGAGCGGCAAGCTCTTGAATCCTCCCTACGCATCTCTCGGCACTCTCTGACTCCTAATCATGCTTCAGTGGTATCGTTGAGCTTCTAGTATCGCAACGAGCTCAACCTGACAAGTTGGGGTATCCCCCGCCTCCGCGTTCCAACAACAATCACAGGTGACCGCTCGAATTACATGCCCATCGCCACCATCGCCACCATCGCCACCATCGCCACCATCGACACCATCGACATCCCTCCGTCACTCATAGCTTTCCATGCGGGCACTGCGCGTCCCGTTTGCTCGGATAATGGACGCGACGCGCGACGTGCTATTCAGTGCTTCAGTGCTATAAAAACCGTATTGCCCACTGCGACAGACATTTCACTTAGGACGCGGTGAATGAAACCCACGACGCCATGGCTGACCACACGGTCGGATCGCTACAGTATATGCGATGGCTGTCGACAACCGAGGGTCTATCAAAGTAGCCTCTCAAGTTGCAACGAGAGTAGTCACTGGCAGAGGTATCTAGACATCTTGCCTCCATTGTCAGTGCCCGTACTCATGCGCCACACCTTCCATTGGGCACACGGTCTCAATTCTGTCCTTCTTAGATATTCACCCATTTCTTGAAAACCCACAATTCCACCGACGACTGGTCTTCCGGTACAGTACTCAACACCCGTGGCTGTCTCCCATGTCCCATGTCCCCCTTCCGGTGCCCACTGAGCCTCCCTCCTGTCTTGCTGGTGCCAACCCCCAACCCAGCATCGTTGCGAGTACTCGACTCGCCCTCCTGTAACCAATCCATGCTATGCATACTGTGCTATGCCAATCCAAGGCCAAGACCACATATTCCGTCGTACCTTCGTACCTCTGCGACGTGCTGTCCATGACCTACAGCTGTCGCTAGTCGCTTCTCGATGTCCCTTGACGACATTCCATTCCCCGCAGCACCTCACCTCGCTGCTCTCCACTCGCCCTCCCCTACTCCCCTACTCCCCTACTCCCCTACGCCGCCACCCGCCTCACCCTCGTCCCGTTCCCATCAACCACATACTTCCCCTCCCTCACACCAGCCAACACCAACCCCCTCACCCGCGGGATCAGCCCCTCCCACTCCCCACCGCCCTCAGCCCGCTTCCGTGCAATACGCGACATGCACACCTCCCCCGCCTCCTCGAGCAACTCCTCAAGCACCTCGCGCAGCTCCTCGTCCGTCTCCCCTTCCTCCGCAATAGCGATACACGCCTTCAGCGCGCGAATCCGGTCCTTCTGGAGTGTGCGGCGGCGCGCTGTCGCTCCCGGGGCCGAGATCGAGATCGTGCCCTGCATCTGCGTTGAGGAGGACTTGCGTCGTGCCCTCCTGGCCGAGGTAGGTGTCCCAGTGGAAGTCCGTGCCGCTGCGCCCTCGCGCCGCGCCTCACGGGGCGAGTCGAGCGAGGGAGTAAACCCCTTTGAGGCGGGGAGGGAGCGGCGGCCGCGCTTGGTGGTCTTGGTGGGTGTCTCTGCGGCGGCGGGGTCGAGAGCCATCCTGGTAGCCGGGAGCGAGGAGGGGGCCGCGGCGGCGGCAGAAGCAGCGGCGTTGTGCGTCGGTGTGTCGGGGATCTCGGAGGCGGCGCGGGAGCCAGCGCGGGTCTTCACCATGGTGCCAAGGTTTTGTTTTGGTGTTGTTTGTGGTTGAGGAGGTTGGGGAGTGGTGCTTGATGTTTTGGTGTTCAGGAGGTGCGACGGTGGTGGAAATTATTATGGGTGGCACGTGAGCCAGGCACGGGTTGTTGACATCGACATCAAGCTGAATGTACTGACTTTTCTGTCGCCATTTCCGCTCGACCGAGGGTTATTATGCATTGCAAGAGCTGTTGCGGATGAACAAACCTGTGAGCATTGCATGATACGCAGAGTTTCCAGAAGTTGGAGCCTGAAGAAGGGAGAAAAGCAGGCATCTTTCACCACGTAAAGTCGAGTGCCACATACGCAGGCATAACATTACGTTGCCGTCAAGAAGCGCTTTTTCGACTTTCGATGCTCTTGTTGTGTCAGTGCTAGCTGTACATGTTGAACGTCGCTATGCTATCCAGTAATGCATCACCCTATGCCAGATGTCATCGATACAGCTCTGTCCCGTCTGCCTCCTGCCCCATGCCATCGTCCCCCGCCTCCCACCACCCCCCGCCCCCGTCCTCGTCGTCGGTCAGCTCCTCCCCCCCGCCCATGATATATCGCCCACCAGGGCCATCGCCCTGCCCGTCGACGAGTGGCGCTCCATCCCTCGACGGTGGGATATCTGTCGGCCACGGTCGGCGCGGCCATGACCATCCGTTCGTATATGGCGGCACTCGGAGAGGGAACAGCAGGGTCGACATGGGGCTGGAGTCAGTACGGATACTCGCTCCACTCTCGGCCACTCACTATCCCCCCCTCCCCACATTAAAGAACAGCTCCAGGTTCCGCCTCCTCCCCAAGTCATGCGGGTTGAGGTACACCTGCCGTCAGCTCCCCCCCTCCCCTCCCACCCACCAAACCCTCCTCCTTCGCCTTGCGGTCGAGGTAGGCGTTGTCGTGGCTCTCGATGGACGTCTCGCCGTTCAAAATGAGCCATATTTGGCCCCCGTTGAGGATCGGGACGGCGACGCCCATGGTGCACGTGAGGATGTAGACCATCGTGTTGATCAGTGGCGGGGTGTAGGGTGTCCACTGGGTGTCGCTCAGGCCGCGCCAGAACGCGCGCCAGCCGAGGAGCATGAGGAACCAGGCGCCGAGGGTGAGCCATGACCTGGGGTGAGCGACCGCTGCCTGCGAGCTTGCGAGCAGGGAGGGGGGGGCGGGCCAACGGGCGAGCGGACGAGTGTGGTCTTATCTGCACGGAGCTGAATGGCTCCTCGATGCCCGACATTCCATTTCATGGGCACCCCGTCTGCATGAAACCATCTCGTCTCGTCCTATCCTCCGTAGTTACGATTCCACAACCCTCTCCACTTACATGAACAAGATGAAATGCCGCTGGTTATGCAACCCCACACACGCGTTGATCCCTGCCATCAGCCTGCTCTTGGTACTGGCCCATTGGCCCACGCACACGGGCAGTGGTGGTCCATCTGCAGCACGCAGCGCTTGCACACGCGACAGTGGTGTGACCGCTGTGGTTAGCCAACTTCAGATCGAGCGAAATCGAGTACACAGCCCAGCCTCCCTCTTCAACCGTGATATTCCTACTCCCTGCTGCTGCTCACCTCCGGCTTCGGCCCTTGGCACTTGCGACACCGCCGCACCCTCGTGCCCGGCAGTGGCCCAGGTCGAAACGGCTGCGGCCCGTCCTTGACCCACCCCCAGCGCTCTGGCGCAAGCACCGACTTCGGGTCGTGCTCCATCCACGCCAGCTCCTCTGCACTTGGCGCGGGATACCCCGCCGCTACGTGCGTGACGAGGTAGTAGTGCCCGAACATGTTGAGCGGAACGAGTATGTACGCCGGGAGGAGTAGTATGTGCGTCCATGTTCCAAAGTCGCGGGCTATCACGTCGACTGGAGTCAGCGCGGCGCCTCGACACGACAGTGTCCTCCTCTCGCTGCCCAGTGCCGCTCCTCTTGTCACTCACAGAACGCGAACGTACACACCCCCGTCAACAGCCACGCCAGAGCCACGAACACCGGCCCAGCTGCGCCTGTGAAGTAGTCGGCGGCATACTCGACCTTGCGGAAGCAGCGGATCACCACCGCCGACGCCGAGAGCATCAGCGCGGGTCTCTCGAGTAAGAATGTGGAGTAGAAAGCTGATCAACACGTCTGATCGATCTGATCCAACATTCAGACCTCCCGGACATTTCTCGCTTCAATCAATCAACCACTTATCACTCCACGTTGCCGCCGCGTCCTTGATCTAATCTCGATCTGATCTCTGGACTAAACTCAACCCACAACCCACGCGCCATGTCCGAAACGAACGGCGAGGCCGGGCCGTCCTCTGCGTCTGCGTCTGCGTCTGCGCTCGCGACGGCGGCGAATGCAGCGCTCGCGCCGGGCTCGCCAGCCTCGTCGCCGAGGGCCTCGCTCGACGCGCCGGCGGGCGACGATCTCGCGTCGCAGCTCGAGCGCGCGCGTTCAGAAAAGGAGCACTACTACAACCAGTACCGGTCGCTGCTGGGGAAGCTCACTGCGATGCGGAATACGCTCGGCGAGAAGCTGAAGGAGGATGCGGTGGGTGGAAGCTGGGTAGGAGTGGGCTGACCGGGCAGGAAGAATTGGATAGGCGCGAATCCACGATCAACCAGTTGACAGAGGACAATGCCACATTGCAAGCTAGCGTGGATACCTTGCGGCAGGAGCTGGAGAGCGCGAGTGCGGAGGCGGCGGGGTTGTCACAGCAGCTCGCGGCGGTGCGGACACAGAGCGACAACTCGAGTTCGGATGTGCTGAGTTTGACACGGGAGATGCGCGAGCTCAGGGGCGAGATGGAGCGGCTGCGGGCAGAGAGGGAGGAGTGGGAGGCGGAGGCGGCGAGGGAGAGGGAACGGAGAGAGGCGATGGAGGACGAGGTGAGGGTCGCTGAGCGGAGGGAGATGGAGGCGAGGACAGCGAGGGAGGCGGCCGAGGAGGAGCGGGACAGGGAGGCGGAGAGGGCGAGTAATCTGCAGGAGGTATTGAGCGAGTTCCAGCAGGGTGAGTGGCGGCGAGGGGTGGTTGGTAGTGGTCGCTGACAATGCAGCACAAGATTCTGAGTTGAAACAGGCGACTGCTGAACTTGAGTCGCAGCTCAAGCTGGCTGTCTCGCAATTGAGCGAATACAAGCTGCGCTGTGCCAACGCCGAGAGCTCGCTCGACTCGATGGCGAACAACGCGAGCAGGAGCAGCGATCTGGAGAAGGCGGTCAAGGAGAAGAATGCAGTGATTGCGAAGTTGCGGCATGATGGTGAGTGGGGGGTGGGGTGGGGGTGGGGGGCAGGCAGGGGTATCTGCCAGAGGTGCTGCACCAGTGCCGTCCACATCCAGTACGCTGTCGCTAACATCAGCCGTCGTCACCAACGAGCACTTGACAGAAGCACTCCGACGGTTGCGCAAGAACGCATCAGACGACAATGTCGACAGACGGCTAGTCACCAACATCCTGCTCTCGTTCCTGACCACATCACGGGCAGATAGCAAGCGCTTCGAGATGCTGTCGTTGTTGTCCACTATCCTGGGCTGGGACAATGCAGAACGTGAAAAGGCAGGGCTGCAACGGGCGGCCAACACACCCAAACCGTCACGGCGGAAGAGCAACGCACAGGGCGAGAGGAGTGCGGAGGAGGAGGCGGCGATGAATGAGGTGGGTAGGACAGATGGCAGCGCCAGCTGCCGTCTGGCCATTGCTCTGTCAACACACCGCTTGCTTCGCCTATTTCCTTATGCTCCTGCTAACCCCAGTCCTTCTCCAACCTCTTTGTCGAGTTCCTGCTCAAGGAAGCCTCGCAGGGACAACAGTCCACCGACTCGCCGAGCAAATCCACCTCCCCACTACCCTCACGGCAGTCGTCCACCTTCTCGCCCGGCTTCTCACCACCGTCAAGCGGCGCTACCACACCATCAGCACGCGCCCGGACATTCAGCTCCTCGTCCTCTGCAAGCGGAGGAGCGCACAGCCTCGATGCGCTCGTCGCGATGGGACGTGGGCCGCCGCGGGGTACACCGGGCCCCGGATCTAACCGATAGCACGAGCCGGCGGTAGCACAGAAAAATAGTTAGTAGTCTCAGCATAGTCGTTGGTCACATCTGCAGCAGGGGAGAGCATCACAGTGGCATGCATGCCCATCTTGTACCGAGTGTGGGTGCCTCTATAGGCGTAGCGTCTCGCTCTCGTGTCATCTCTAACCCCGCCCACTAATGCGATCGAACCTAACAATGACGCGTCCGCAGCTCGCTTCGCTCGCTGCTGCTTACTCGCTCTTGCCGCCAGCCTTCTCGGCCGCCTTGATGGACGCGGCGTCGGTCTGCGGGCCAGAGGCGGCACCGGTGAACTGCTCGAGGAGACCGGGGGCGGCCTTGAAGGGACGCGCGAGAGGGCCCTCGGGCTTGGAGCCCCAGATGTGCAGCTTGGCCTCGTTGGACTCGAGCACGCCCTTGAGCGTGGTGATCGACTGGACGAAGAGCTGCGGTTAGCGGGGAAGGGGATCGCGACTGGTAGCCGCGAGCGGCTTTGACCAGTCGCCGGAGCTCGCTCACAGGAGGGATGTAGCCCATGTACAGGTGGAGGAGGGCCATGAACGCAACACCGGTGAACAGACCCTTCATCGCCTTGGAGGTCTCGAGGAGGTCGTAGTCGCGGACCGTGGTGGTCACAAGCTCGTCCTTGGAGTCGGGGTTCTGGGGTCAGCGTCGTGCTAGCACAAACGACACCACACTGTGTGGTGTTGTCCGCTGCAGTGCTCGCTGTCGCTCGCACGCGCAGCGCTGGCACTCACCAAGGCATTCTTCGGCACCACATACTTGATCACCGTGAGGTCGTTCTTTTTGCGGATCTGCGTCTCAGCTCTCTCTGCTCTGACTTGACAACCTCCTAGCCCAGGGGCCACGCGGCTCCGGCGCCCGAAGTGCTGGCACCACCAAGTGACTACCACCCCTCGCACGACCACCCCCACCACACCCCCCAAACCACCACCCACCTTCATCATGATGTAGTAGTACACCGCGACCGACAGCAGCTGCGCCGTAGCGTACATGATACGCAGGTAGAACACCGTGTCCGGGTTGTCGGTCGGCAGGCGGCGGGCGACTGTACGTCAGCGACAGCTCCCTCACTCGAGCAGCAACCGCTGCTCTGTTTTCGACCCACTCTGCATCGCGCCGAGCGACACCGCCAGGTTCGTGATAGCCGGGTTGTTCATCCTTGTACGCAGCGACGAGCAGGCAGCAGAGGACGATGGCGAAGCGGTGAGATGAGATGCGATAGCAATCGATAGATCGATAGATCGATGAGCAGCTCGAACACGTCCACATGGTCCACGATGACCTGGAAAGGGGCAAAGTGCCACACTCGCCCAACATCCGCCAACTCCGAACCTCCGGCCTCCTCCGACCGAGCTGCTCCTGCGACATCTCACGCCGAACATCGACAGCGACGACGACTACTACAACGCTCTCAACGCTCCTCATCCTTACTCCCTCCTCTCTCCTCTCCCTCCCCTCGGTCCTCCTGACGCCGACGCCGCCTTCGCTTGAACCTCTCTTTCCTCGAAAAAAAGCAGCAATGTTCCGCCCCCAGGTCGTCGCCCGCTCCGTCCGCATGGCTGGTCGCCGTGCCAACTCGTCCCAGGCCGCAAAGGAGCATGCCAAGGACGCTGCTGTCAACGCCAAGAAGGCCGGCGAGGAGGCTGCTGCGGCTGCCAAGTCTGCTGCCAACGACGCTGCCGCTGCTGCGAAGAACGCTGCCAACGACGCCTCGGCAACCGTCAAGTCGGCTGCGAACGATGCCTCTGCCGCGGCCAAGAACGCTGCCGGCAAGGCCGAGGATGCTGGTGCCGCTGCTGCTGAGAAGGCGCAGCAGCTGTGGAACTCGGGTGTTGCCTCGGCGCAGAAGGTTGTTGGTCCTGTCGGTGACAAGGTCGGCTCTGCCCTCGGATGTGAGTGGGGTTGAGGGGGAGACTTCGGTCAATTGGGGAGACGGCTGCTGTGCTGTTGGTCGAGCTGTACTGGGCACCACGAACGTACAGAGAGCACAACAGCCTGCTCCCCATTCCTCCGACAGTGTATTGAAACGTCCTACTGACCCCAGCGTACAAGCAGCCCATCGTCTACTCATGGCAGACCTTTGCCTCCCTCTGCAGGCAGGTGTACCAAGCAGAGCGCCTCTCTCCTCCTGTCCACCTGTCCCAGTGGGCCGGTGCGTACGCCAACATCTGGTCCTCGGCCACCTCCCCCGCATGGTGGCGCAATGCCTTTGCCTCCGGCCAGTGGGCCAAGGTTGCTGTTGCCGTGAGTAGGGGTGTAGGGGTGGACATTGCGACGTCTCCAGCTGTTCTATCCGCATGGTCTACGCCTGTCCACCTTCGGCTCAGCCCCCCCCCCCCTCTCCAAGTCACTGACCCCAGGGCGTCGAGGCATATGGCATCTACAAGATCGGCGAGATCCTCGGCCGCCGTCACCTTATCGGATACAAGTCCCCCCAGCACCACCACTAGAGTCCTTTAGAGTAGTGCTAGTTGTAGAGGAAGGCCGGCGGGCCATAGCATGCATAACTGGAGCGCCGGGTTGAGCAGCAGCGTTGTTGCTGGAGATGTTGACGACATCTCAACATTGTGATTGTAGTAGTGAACATTTCGATGTCCACGGAGCGGGAGCATTTCCTCCGGATCGATACCACCAAGAAAGTTGGAAACGACGATCACAACTGACACTCCTCACAACCCCCCCAGCATGCTCGCACAACGATTCGCACGGACATTCGCAACCTCGGCAAGGACGCTGAACGCTGCGGCGTCGACGTCGGCGGGCCAGGCGTCGGGCGCGGCCTCGGCATCACAACCCAGCGCCCAGGCTGAGGAGGTCGAGTTCTCGATCCCGTACTTTGTCGAGCGGAGCACGTCCGGCAGCCTGCCGGTGTACTCGGACTACAGGAGTGGAGGGAACAATGCCCGCACGATCGTGAGGAAGATCCAGGGGGATGCTGTGGTGAGTGCCGGTGCTACAAGGTCGCTTTTGGCGTGAGAGAGCGCTTGTTGCCCAAACGAGGGCCGCGGAAAGGAGCACGAGAGTGACCGATGGATTGCCGTTCGATTGTCGTTCATGGGCCAGCGCATGACCCGCTCAGACATGCGAAGGGAACAGGAGGAGATGCTAAGTCTTGCCTCCATATGTCTGGCCAAGCGTGTGTCTCTCGCCTGCCCTCAACAACATATCGTCGACTGAGGTAGACGCCTTTGCTGTCTCCTCCCGTCCTAATTCTGACGGTCAACCGCCGACCTATATCTTCCTCGCACTCGTCATCCCTAGTACTAACCCCAGGCCCTCCGTGACGACCTCGCACAGTACCTCGCAGACGGACACATCGACCCCCTTCGTCCCCCGCCCACGGTCGTCATCAGGCCGGCATCGCGCCATGTCGAAGTCAAGGGCCGCTGGGTCGCCGAGGTCAAGGAGTGGCTCGCGGCTCGGGGATTCTAGGCGCGGCGACAGGATGGATTTGGACTCATTGCATGCATACCTCACAGCAGGTGTGCCGATCAATATTTACTGTTGTTCCTCTACGCTCGCGTTTGCGGTTTGCGACCCATCATTGCGGTCACTCGGCATGACGGCGCACGAAGCTGACAACCTGTCGATCTCCGAATTGGCACGGCTTTCCGGGCGCTATATCTACACTGGTAGGCTCAACTGAAGTCGTCATCAGCCTCCCCTCCTGCCTCATGGAAGCTCAGCCAGTCGAAGACATACATTCGAACATTAACTCTTGTGTTTAACCTCTAACTTCAGATAGGGCATCAGGCTGACACTGCTCCAGCCGGTTGCTGTCGTTGTTGCTTACAGTGTCATCCAGGCGAAAGCTGACACGCTTGGCCTTGCCCCTGTCCTTAGACACTCAAGCCGCACTTCACTCATCGAGGTGACAAGTTGGCCGTACGGCGCCTCGTCTGATGTCCACCACACTATTAATGTCACTCACAACGTCACTAGAACGCCCAGCTGCCCACGCATTATCAAGCACCTCTCACGCTTACGCCCAGCTTCGGATTTTTCACACTCTGTCGCGCATATAACGCTGACCGACTGACCAACAGATCACAACCTCCTCACCAACTCGCTCCCTTCTTGCTACTCCACTGCTACGCTTCGCCGGCATGACCCCCCTCCCTCCCCGGATGCACGCCTGGATCTACCGCGACCGCGGCCTGCCCAGCGACGTGCTCGTGCAGACCACGGTACCCGCCCCGACCTTCCCGCCTGCTCTTCCCTTGCCCCGCGCCGCGCCCACACCCGAGGACTGGATCCTCGTCAAGGTCACCTACGCGACGCTAAACCACACCGCGGTCTTCCAAATGGCCCAGACGCTGCCGTTCTCTCGCCCACAGCAGTGCGTGCCCGACGTCGAACTCGCTGGCGTGGTCATCGACGTGTGGCGTCCCGCTGCGCCGGCTATAGTTCTCACTCCTGCAGACGGGGATGACACCCTGCGTAACAGGGCTGGGACGCCCGCGGAGCTCAAGAGGGCCACCGCGTCCATGGAGCATTCCCACAATGGTAATGCATTTGTGATGACGCTCTAACGCCAGACACCCTAGCGCCCGCCCAAGTGAAGGAGGGCACCCCGCCCCCAACTACGCCCTCTGCCACGCCTGCGACGCCCAGAGCACCACTCAAACCCGGTGACCACATCGCCGCCCTCCTCCCGCCCGCGTTCACCAGCCAGACCGGCACGGGCGCACTGGCCGAGTACGCCGCCTTCCCTGCGCGCTATGCTGTCCGCACCGAGCCTGAACTCGAGACGGCGTCTATCGCCTCTGGGCTGGCGGCGCGTGAGCTGATGCTCAAGAGTCCGCTCAAGCCCGGCCAGAGGGTGGTTGTCAACGCTGCTTCGGGGGGTATTGGAACCTTGGTGGTGCAGCTTGCGCGTAGGGCTGTGGGGCCGGAGGGTATTGTTGTGGCGGTGTGCAGTGGGCCGAACGAGAGGTTGATTCGGTCTCTCGGCGCGAGTAAGGTGGGTACTGGTCAATATCAGACTGTTCCATCTGTCAGCACGACATATCAACCCCTCCAACACTCCGTTTCCCTTGCAGACTCACCCGACCTCGGCCTGAGACGGGTCACTCTTCCAATGCTTGCACCTCATTCTCCGTCGATATGGTTCCCCATCGCCCTCGCTACTCGCCACTCGCCTGCGGCTCGCGGCTCGTGGCTCGGGCTCGCTGACCCCAGACATGGGACTACCACGAATGGCACGACGTCCCCGGCGTGCTCTTCACCCAAGCCTCGATGGAAAAGAAGATCATCGACGTCATCATCGACTGCCGCGGCGACCAGGAGCTGCTCGCTAAGTCGCGCAACTACCTCGCCAAGAACGGCGTGTATGTCTGCATGGGGGCGCGGCCGGAGTCCTACTCTGCCTGGGACTGGGCCAAGGCCGCGCTCCAGTCCAAGCTGAACGAGTGGTGGCCGAAGAGCACGCTGCTGCTCGGGTACGGGAGGGAGTATCGCGCGGTGAGGCGCAACATGACGCCTACGATGGAGGAGATGGAGGCGGTGGTGGAGATGCTGAGGGGGCTCAAGGTCGTGAGGGACAGTACGTGGGAGTTTGGGGATGCGAGGGAGGGGTATGCGCGGCTCGTGGGCGGGCATGCTTGTGGCAAGGTGGTGGTGAAGGGGTGGTAGCTGAGGGTGACAAAGGGTGGTTGTGTTACATGGTTGAAATGGGGTGAGGATTCCATGGCTCATCGGTAGGCGTCGTTGCAAGAGTGTGCAGAACAGAATCGAGTGTGTAGGGAGACAGGAAAGCATACCATGTAGGCGTGGGAGGTAGTTCGGATGAAGCAGATGGTGTAGGCATAGCAGTCGAGCTGTTTGTAGATGTGGCAGAATGCAGGCTTTGTGGACATGAGGCGTATGCATCAGCGTGAGCACTGATCGCGAGTGGTCGGCGCAAGTATTGTTGCGAACTGCCCAAGTGTCAGCGAGATTCTGCACGTCAGCCGAAGCAGTCATTTTGTCTTCAGACGAGCGAGTTCAGGCAGGTTAGTCTGCCTGCTGACGGGTAGTGGGAGCTAGTCGACCGCCAGTTGAAATGACAAAGCTGGAGAAGACGCGCAAGACAGGGTCATAGCTCAGCAGTCAATGAACCAGCACTCGTGAGTTTGGGTGCCACTGCACATGTCTCCATCGCCTCCAACCGACACCGCTGCTCAGGTTAGATACTCATGTGCTCGGCCAGGTAGAGAAAGCCCCAGTGTTACGATGCTAAAATCGCGTGTGCCCTCTCAATCTATGCCTGTACCCGTTGCAGCACGATCTCCCACTCTTGCACTTCCCTCGGCGGCCCTCGTGTCCACTCTTGTATCCTCGGCCCAACTACGGACTCAAAGCCCAAGCGCTTCACCAATGCCACGGATGCTGTGTTGCGAGGCTCGATGATCTGGTATCAGCTGGTAGGGCGACACCACACTCACCGCCCGCACCCTTTCTCCCGCCCAATGCTCCCTCGCCCACCCCAGCAACGCCCTTACTGCCGAGCTCGTTATCCCACGCCCGTGATACGCCGACATGAGGGTATACCCTAGCTCCCAGCGTGGTGGCTGCAGCTCTCCATCGACAGTCGCATCCTCTTGCCAGCTTATTCCCAGGTCGCCGATGAGATGTCCCTCGCTGTCCCGTATGGCATTGAATGGTACTTTCCGCGTTGGCGTGCCTGCCTTGAGGGCATCGCGTGTCTCCGCAGACATCACCATCTGCTCAAGCCACGCCTCCGCGTCTTTGCGATAGTAGGGGTATGGCCGGCGGTAGGTCACTGCTGCCACTGCTGGTTCGTTGGAGAGGGCGATCTGCAGTTCAGCGGGAAACGCGAGCTTCAGGAAGTGGAAAGGTGGGGGGAGTGCGATGCTGTCGTCCATTGTTAAACATGGCAGACGTTTCGAGGCATCCTCGGCCTTCAGCAGCTTTGACTTGTGAGCAGCTGCATGCCTCATTGCTTGATGAACAGCGATACGCTCTTGCTATACATATTTACGACACGATGCTCAGTCACGTTGGCCCTATGCTATATATCATAGCTGCAGCCGCTCGCCACTTGACTTACCATCGCAGCGATGTCCTCCTCGTTATCGCGGTACGGCGTCAGCCTGTAGCCTCCAGGCAGCTCGAGGTATGGTTCATCTCCCTTCCATTGGACTTGAGTGCTTGTTTGTGCCATGCCGCTATCGTAGAGTCGTGGGATGGTCAGGAGCTTTTAACTAATGCTCGAGAACGTGTCGCCCTTCTACTAGTGATGAGAAAGTGATCCTCGCGAACGCTAATGAGCAGGTGCTGAGGATGGTAGAAGACGCTGTCGGCTGCTGACTCGCTCGAAGTACTCGATCCTGGATGCAGCACGATGTTGATGTAGTAGTTGACTCGAAATGCAAAGAGAAGTAAAGCGAGTCACAACCAGATCTCGGAGCAAAGTCAACCGCGTGCTCTGCGGCACTACAGTGCGGCTCCTCTCGCCAGCGCCTGTTATCTTATCTGCTCGTTTGCCAGTCGCGTCTTCACCTTTTGCTCCATTCTCTCCATTCTCAATCCACATACTGCATGTATATCGACTTTCAGGCATTTGCGACGTGCACAAGCTCTAAGATGGATATCGCTCTCTCTACAGGCGCTGCTTCCACGTCAGCGTATTGATGACAGCTCGATCACGCTCCGTTAGACACCAGCACGAGGCATCACCTCAACACTGTGAAATTACATATGCATACACACATGGGAAAGATGATTGACCATGTACAACGGTAGAAAAGTAAAGGGGCCTCTCATGAATAGGATGCTGAACATCACTGGATGGCGAGGGCGCCGATGTATTCCGCGAATCGGTTCTTCCTCTCGGGTACCAGACCGTCAGTTGGTAAGCCATAAGCGGCCAGAAGGACATTGCATTCGTCCCCTGAGAAGTGGTCAGCTGATGATCAACTAGACAGTTCGCGTACCAGTCAACCCAACAAGATCGCCCCTTGTTTTCGGAAAGGTAGCTGGAGGAGAGCCCAGAGGCGGAAGCGAGTCGCCCAAGTTGTAGTCGTCAGGAAGCACGGGTTTCGTCGGACGGGCTTGCAACGAGGTCGACGCATGCCCGCTATTGTTCGATAGCCGCTTGAGAAGACAAGCTTCCCTGTCACGTTCAGCACTTCCCAAGCACGTTGTGAGCTTACGCGTAGACCATGTCCAGTTTCTGTTGACCCAGAGCCATGGTCAGCGACTTCTGGAACGACTGCGTTTGCTCATTTTGCAGTTGCGTATCCTGCCTGACGGAGCGCACCTCTTCCTTGAGTTCGGCCTTGAGTTCTTTCTTCATGTCGCTGATGTCCTTCCTCATTGTCTGCATTTCTTTCTTGACATCCTCGAGTCCGTCGCCGAGCTCTTTCTTGAACTCCTGCATGTCGTTCTTCAGGTCGGCTTGGGCCGTCTGGATGCTATCTAGCTGTGCTTTGAACAAGGCTGCTCTGTCGCGCGTTTGTTGTTGAACCATACTCCACATATCCTGGCCCCAAACAGGTGTGTCTGGAGGACAGGGAAGCGTGGCGCCGTGTGGTAGAACGTCATCTTGAGACAGATGACTGCTGGCGATTCTTCTGAGGCGTTGAAGGGAAGCTTGACAGAGAGATGTTGCTCTGAACCATAAGCTTGCCACACACCGAGCTCAAGAAGCAATTAGGTGGGTACTACTCTACTCACTCCTCTTGTCCAGCCGAATACTCATATCCTTGTTGAGATTCTCGGGGAGCCGGCGAAGTGCTCATGTTCGATTGGAGCAGTGGTGGATGCTTGACTTAGAGGATGCAATATTGTGCTGCAAAGCAGACCGGGATTCAAAAGTGAGAGAGTGTGTGAGAGAGAGCAGGAGATAGTCGCAGTGAGCGTAAGAGAGAATGAGAGATAACGAGGTGATGGTGTCACCTGTATCGCGAACCGTGCTCCTCGAGAGTGTTTTTTCCCGAATTTGGCACAATTCACGCGCGTGCACGAGATCGTTGGATTTGTTTGAAGTGTCCACTGGCCTGCATTATACTGTATGCATCAAGTAGACAACTATCGGTGGATTTCAGCTGTACAGTATCTTACCAATCTTCTCCAGCTCTCCCAGCAACTAACCTTGTGGCTTGTGGCTCAACAGAATGTACTGTATGCTGTTCTCATTCGACGAGGCCATGTATTGCGTTGCAGTCTCATCGCAGTCCACACCTGCACCACCAGTATCAAGGACATGGACAAAGAGCCATGAGGTTGAGCACTGCACAGACTGACTCCATTGGTGCTGTCGCGACATCCGTGTCAGATTGGCACTGTCTGTGTAGTCCACGGGTAATCGAGCTAACTGTCGAGGAGCAACTCACCTGTCATGTGTGGCGACACTGCTCTCGGTTGTACCGTACAGCAGTTGAAGCCACCACTGCCGATAACCAGACGTTGGAGTGTCGAGTACTTGACTGTTCAGTATCGTTTCATGATATCCACATACAGTACATGACACGGACAGAAAGAAGTGGCACGCATTGTGTAGTGGAAAATGCACACTGTGCTGACTGCTGACGCTGCTCTCACCTCCCAGCTCCCAGGCAATCTAACCACGTTCACATTATAATGGGCAAATCTAGTATCATCACCGGGGTCCGCTATGGCAGATGAATCAACGCTCTCCGTCCTCTTCTGCGCCCCACCACCGGCATACGGCATCAACAGAGCGGCCGAGGTTCGAATCTCCCGCCTCGCTCGCTAGTCTGATTTGCATTACCTGCAGGATGTTTACTTCGATGATAAGTGTCAATCGCATCGCCAGCGACGTCGCAACGATCAGAATAGAGCAGGCCGCGATCAAGAACCTGATCGCCTCCAATGGGAATGGTAGCGTCGCCATTGAGAGCGAGATCGCCTTCAACACATACGAGATTGCCACCATCAAAGCTGAAACGACGGCAATCAAGAGCGATATGGCCCCAGCTCGCCCGTGTCCAACTGGCGAACAGGTACGTGTGAAATCCAGCAGTGAGCGTACCTCGTGCTGATTATTCATAGTGAGGCTTGCGAGACAAAAACTCATGAACTCCAACGTGGTACATGCAAATCAACCATTGTTCCCACTTCCCACGAAGCCCCACATTCCCGATGACTTCCCCATCGGTGCCCAACTTCCCCCTCTCGGCCCTCCGCCTGACGACTTCCCCAACCTTCGGGGCGATTTGGCGAAGCTCACGAGTGAGTACAACGTCTGACCTCAAGCTCAGCTAACTCGTGTCAGAAGACAAATGTATCGCAGTGCTGGCTGCCTATGGGCAGTCTACCGAGGGTCGTCCGCCAACGCTCCGCAAGAGACTTGCGGTATACCTCGGCACGCCAACCGTGTAATTTCTCTTCATAGTGGAACCTCCTACTTCATCCGACTGTACAAAGTAGCCTCCTTCGTGTGTGTATGCATATAGTTTATAGTGTGCGAGTGCACATGCTTCGTCTACGTCCACCTCTCTGTGAACGCATGGTGAAGGCATACATAACGCATCAGTGTACTTATACATTTTGTTCATCATCGCACCCGATGACACAGTAAGCAGGTTCAGACGTCCGACCTTGTGGTCAGCAGAGCGTTATTCTCTCTCTCGCGATTCAAACCGGATTGGTAGGCCATGGCCGCTCAAGAGAATCGCAGATGACATATTGAGGAAGCCCGCCCCACTGAGCAATGTGCACGTAGGCCTACTGAATATGCCAGTCTCCCTTACGAGGTGGCCTTCGGCTCTGAGGACTCGCATGGGAGAGCCTCAACAGGAAGACTCGTTTCTAAACGCGGAGTGTAGTAGTCAGGGAGGCGGAATTGGCTGGAAACCCGGGAAGCAGGTTGGTAGGATGACACTTAACGTTCTTAGCTCCTCTCCTCGACGTGCTTCCCTGTCACACTCACAGTTTTGTCACACTCCGAGCTTTGTGAACAGCATGTAGTGATCACACGCGTACGCCACATAACCTTAGGCTGACAGCCGATGACCGCGGTGTTGAGTCTGGAAAGGTTTCGATTTGACGCGTCGTCTCCGGCTACATGGTCTTGCTGTCCGTCTTGATTGCACGTTTGGTTCCTTCGAAGCTGCTGAGCAGGATCATTCTTGTCAGTGCATCCATCTGCGAGTCAATGCTCCATCTGCATTGATGGGTTAGCTTCTATTCAGCTCAGTCAGATCATCCACAATAAAGGGCATTGGATCACAGTATGATGCATCCAGACTATGAATGTGAGCTCACTGGCCACTAGGCTTCCATGCTCCTGTTCCACCTTTCAACCAACGTTATCGACAATGGGATGCCATGCAGGTGACCCAGATGCGGTCCGACGCTGCCCTGCTTGCACACAGCAGAGGCAATACGTCGCCGACATCTAACGTGACACTCACTGAGGAACGAACGATCGAGTGCCGTCCGCATTCACATCGCCCGCTTGTCATACAGGTGCATGCTGGCCTTGAAAGTAGTTGTACATAAGAGAGAGGGTGTTAGCAAATTGATGTTGAGATCCATGAAGTAGATTGAGAAGATGATAGACACCCTCCGAGGGAAGCATCCGCGCGAGCAACGGCCGGTAGTCCAACAATTCGCGGTACTGTAAGTCCTCTGCCGTCATGGTGTTTGGAGCTGACTTTCGACAGAGAAGTATGCCTCGCAGCCAAGATCGTGAACGCTGGTGTCGGCCAGCTTTCAGATGGCTTGCTCCCACTGCCCGTAAAACCAAGGACTCCCTCGTCCTCCAAGCCTGGGGATTAGTTCCCGCCCTCGGCCCCCCGCCTCCTGAATCTCCAAACACTCGAGGCAATCTATTAATCCTTTCAGGTGGGTCTATACGCTTACACTGCTAACCCCTTTGCACACGAAGCCTGTTCAAAGATTCTGCAAACCTCTTCAAGCACGGCAGGCAACTGCCTCGGGGAACGGCAACGTATCCATGACTTCCTCGGTGACGCGCTCATCGCTTGACCTACTACCAAAGTGTGGTGCCCTTTCTGCCAGTCACTGTGTTCAGAATCGCAATTCATAAAGTCCGAGAACTTCCATCAAATGCAGAGAAAAACAATCGAAAGAAAGCGTGCTATAAAAGACAGATGTTATTCCCAAGCTTTCAGCCCTCCTTGCACTACGCAGCATCAACACTACTGTGCAAAACAGTACATTCTGCAATAGGTAAGTTTGCAAAGGTTTACAACAACAGATAGCCGCAACGTTATTCTCTTGAGTGTATGTAAGTGACAAGTTTTACACCCCACCATATGTCCATCCCCTCCATCACTCGTCCTCGTCGCGTGACTACTCGACTAATCCGCAGCACATCAGCCATCAGTTCATCAGTGATGGTGTGGAAAGGAAAGCGATACATAGAACGAGCAGGGCTATGGAACTGGGATGACCTGCGAGGGAGAGAGCGGAACCAGATCTGGAGCCACGTGATAGAGAGCTGTAGCTCGACACTCCCCCCGTGGCGGAAGATGG
>BEDZ01000069.1:0-22856 GCA_002335625.1 Cutaneotrichosporon cyanovorans
GAGACACTATCTCATGAGTGTCCCCAAGATCACCGTGTACTCGGACCATCGCAATCTGGAGTATTTCCTCACGGCTCGTACCTGGAACCGCCGACAAAATCGATGGAGTCATCTGCTTGCGTGCTACGACTACGAGCTCAAATGGAGACCCGGCTCGAAGATGACAAAAGCGGATGCGCTCAGTCGTCGACACGAGCTCCAGGCTGGCACCAAAGCTTCCGAAGCAGCGCCGTCCTCGTTCTTCCCCGAAGGTGTGGTACAACCACCCCCCCAAGACGATCCCGCACCGGAGACGACCTCGTTGGTCCGAGTATCTGTCCTGAACAGTCATAACTCACAGGACAAGACCTCCTTCCCAACGCCAACGAAGACGCTGCTCGATAAGATCAAGCGAGCGCAGAGACAAGACGAGCAATGGCGGCCTCTCGTGACGTACTTGGAAGATCCAGAGCACCATCCACTCCCCGAGGACCACGACTACGATCCCGAGCTATACTCCTTGACGGACGATGGTATTCTCCTATTCTCCAACTTGGTCCAAGTCCCGTACCAACACGATCTGTTGCTCGATGTACTGTTCAACTGCCACAACGTCCCGACCGCAGGACATCCGGGGCAAGAAGCTACCTGGCGTATAGTGAGTACATACTATCACTTCCCCGCCATGCGTAGCTTCGTCAAGGCCTATGTACGGGGGTGCTACACCTGCCAACGGGACAAACCGCTCAACCACAAACGGTTTGGACCCCTGCAGCCCCTACCTATCCCGACGCGTCCCTGGGAGTCGGTATCCTTCGACGCAGTAACCAAGCTACCGAGCTCAGGTCCGGACGAGTACGACGCGATCTGGGTCTTTGTCGACAGATACACCAAACGAGCTATCTTCCGACCTTATCAGGAGAAAGGCTTCACCGCGGTGCATCTTGCCGACCTCTTCTACCAGGTCATCATCGTCGACCAGGCCACCGTTCCCCTCTCGATCATCGCAGACCGAGCGCCACTACACACCTCACAGTATGTACAAGAGTTCTTTAAGGCCTTGAAGATTCGTGCGCTACTGTCGACTGCCTTCCACCCGCAGACGGATGGCCAGACAGAGATCGTGAACAAGGTCCTCGAGATACACCTTCGACACTACGTGGCAGCGAGTAAGGAGGATTGGTCCATCCACCTGGGCGATGCACAGATCGCCTACAATACTCACTACCACTCGTCAATTGGTATGTCGCCCATGGAGGCAGAGCGCGGCTACCAACCTATTACCCCGTCGACCCCAGTGATCCCTCCTCCCTTGCCCGCGCTGGAGAAGCGGTTGCAGGACCTCACCAAGCGCAGGGGAGAACTCGTCGCCAACCTCGAAAAGGCACAAGCGAGACAGTCAAAGTACTATGATCGACTAGTACTGGACACGCCGCCCTTCAAGGTGGGCGACCTTGTCTTCCTCAACCGCAAGAACCTCCGCCTCGTTCGCCCAGTGGAGAAGCTCGACGAGCAGCGCGTAGGGCCATTCAAGATCAAAGCCACAACTGCGTCCCCACTGTCTTTCGAACTGGACCTTCCTCTCCATATGAAGGTCCATCCTGTCTTCCACACCTCGCTCCTCGAACCCGCGAAGCCCCCTCTCGAAGGCCAGCATCAAGACCCCCCACGCCCACTAGTCATCGATGGACATGAGGAGTACTTCATCGACGAAGTCCTCGAGTCCAGAGAGGTAGACGGCAAGTGCGAGTACCTCGTGAGCTGGGAGGGCTACGATGCTGAGCACAACATGTGGCTGCCGTACGAGGGCGTGAAAGACACCGAACAGTTCAAGACGTACAAGGCAAAGTTCCACGACAAGCCGGGACACTGCTTCCCTACCCGAAAGGCACGTACTCGAGGAAAGCGACAACGCAAGTAATCGACGCCCGCCTTCACCCTCATACGCCAACTCCCTCCCCACTCCTCCTTCCCTCATCGACTCGGGGTATACTGCCTCGATGAGCGAAGAATCCGACCCCACACGATCGATCAGTTTACAACCACTCAACTTCAACTCCGACCGACACGACGCTCTGTGACGCTTCGCGTTGGCTTTCGTGTGAGTATTGCCTTACGAGGACGTAAGAGCACTGAGTGGGGGACTATGTGACGGTCAGAGCCGAAGTTTCGGACTTCCACCTGATCTCCGCACCTCCACCAAGCACACGTGACTTGGCTTTTGGACTTAGGCATTTCCGCGCACAGCGCGACCCTTCATAGCCGCGGTCCGTAGTTAGATAGTTTCTCCAAGTCATGTTATTCTTCGTCTGGTTCTAAGTTCGAGCGCAGACTCACAGAGGCAACATGCCTTCACCCTAGTCACTATCAACACGCACGCAGCAATCGTCTCGAACTCCCACCGTTCTCATTGTGCACCTGTACCAGGAACAGCGTCTTACGAGCTTAGGACGGAATCACGTAGGTGCGCCCCGTTGCACTCCCTACCGGTTCGTGACACAAACCTCCGGTGACCATCTCCTTATTACTGGAGCGATACTACCTCACGCCGGCCGAGCTACCATCAGTGCTACAGCGATTGGCCTCCCGCTTCCTCCGATCATTCATCAGATCAGCTACAAACCAGACTCAGCCACTCGAGCTTCAGATGACGGCTAACCTGAGATTACTGCTCGAGATGGTGTTCGATATCATCGGTGGCGGGAAGCTGAGTCCTCCTCACGACGGTCTTCCCTATGACTTGATCGAGTTTGGAATGAAAGTGCCAATGTCAGACCTGCACGCAGAAGGTGCGAGTTTACGAGCACAAGCGGCCAGAAGACTGACATGCAGGTTCTGTCACCTACGGCGAGACGATAACGCAGAGAGCAGTTCGATCACTACGATACGGCACGACAGGCTCTCGTGCAAGGGCCGATTCTCAGTCAACGGACACACCACATGACGATGGCGTGACGAGGCCCAGTATGATCGTGTGCACCGAGTTTCGACACATGCCGGCTTCCGACGACATACAAGCTCATTTGGATGGCCCTTCGGAGCCAATCGAGCAACATAGCCACGCCGTCTCCCTCGTCGGCGTGAACAAGGCCGATACCGCCACCGTGGCACTCGGGTCCGCACGACGCAGCTTATCGCAACTCCTAGTCCAGCTCGCATCTGCACACGAGGCATTCGGGACTTCATTGGGTTACGCTCTGGTGCGGACGCGATACTCGCGCGTGTTTGCACTGACGCGCGACATGTTCGTGATCGAGGTGGGGTGTGGTGCCGAGGGTGAGGCGCACCAGGGTCAGGTCTTGCCAGCTGCGAACTTCCTCTCTGGGCGGGACACGTTCGCGATGATGGCGCACGATATTGCAGGCCATCCAAAGGATCAGATATTTACAGGACTGCAGCCCTTGTGGGATTCTGCGGTCGCTGCGGTGCGAGTCATTGGTGAGATGCCACTCGCGGCGCCGCTTCCCCCGCTGCCCGTGTTCGAGCCAGTGGGGGGCGAGTATCCAACCTACAGGAGAGTGATGGACGCCATTCAGAGCGCGAGGCAGCCACCGGCTGCTCGACAGGGAAGAAGTGGGAGTGGCTTCAACCCAGGAGGCAGAACTGGAGGTGTCGGCGGCGTAGGCTCTAGTGAAAGCGACGCCATGGGGACTGTGACTTCCAGCATCGATAATCTCACACTCCTCGATTGCGATGCGCAAATTCACACGTCGGACCTGGACTGTACGAGAGAGGTCGCCGAGCTCGGACTGACCGTCATGACGGTATCTCCAAGAGACATGGACGATCTGCTCCGCGAGTACGTAACGTTCGTGTGCGTGGGGTGTTTAGGTACACTACTCCAGCCCGTATGACCGAAGTGGGGGCCAGGTTGCTCAGCTTGTGTTCTCATCTCCTTGTATCTCACTGCAGAATCCTTGCCATGCATCTGGCGTGGAGCGCACCGGTACTGCATACTGTCATTCAGATTTCTGGCCCCCACAATATACCTATCGTCAGCAATAGCATCTGCGGATAGTACACACGCGCATACTCACGCATGCATAGCTGAGGGATGACTTCCGAAATCACGATGAAGGCCATGGCTCGGCAGATATCCGTGGACTGCCGATACATCCGAGATAAGATATCAGTTGCGCGCTTGCATGACACAAACGCATGGCAACGATGTTAGCAGCGAAAGCGGGGGCAGCGAAAGGGGCGGTCGAGGCGTTGAGGACGCAGGCGGGGGCAGGGCGGGCAAAGGGAGAACTGGCCGTAAACGTGGCAATGAGTAAGATTGTGCAGTCGCGGGAATCCTGCTCTTGTGACGACGGAAGCGTCCGCATAGGTGGGGTCGGCAGAGCGTAGCTGGTCACAGCAACGGTGGATCTCATACTGGAACCATGGCGATCGCGGTGTATCCTCCGACATAGACTCTCAACACACCTAGAAACCCCGACTGCACTGTAGGTAGTGAAGAGCTAGTTGAGCGTTGTCACTGCATCCTCGGCGACCGTCAATGAATGGCTGAAAAGGGCGTCGTCATTGTGCTCGCTGAGTTTGAGAGCCATCCTGACCATGGAATTTCTCTCCGGAGACCATACGGATGAGTCCGCCTCCGAGCTCTGCTCCCTCAAAGTCGCTCGCGGCCGCCATGCGTTCTTGTAGAGAGCGTCTCAGAATCGTGTCCGATGCGTCAGAGTCGTGAGCCACGCGAAGTCTTGTGACTCCCCCATTGCAGTCGCAGTGACGGAGGGGCATGATATTCTTACACATCTATGAAACCTCTCTCCGATCACTGAACCTGTTCTGCCTCAGCTTCCTCGAAACACCAGCAATGTTGACTGGATAATCTGATGCACTGGTGCTGGATATGTGTTGTACTTCGCTCGGCACACCCGTAGAGTCAGTAATGCTGAGCAGTTTGGATAACTCACAGGATCACAGAACGTTGTCTGTCACCCTGCCATCACCGCTCAGTGTCAGCAAGTGCCTGAGACGGAACGACGGATACAGAAATTGATTCCGCGCCCGTAATGAACAGCCAGCCATCTCTCATCTGTTGACTTCCTCCAATTCCTCCAACTGATCATCATAAACGCACGACTATTCTGTGCATCGTCTCTTCCTTCCCTAGGCTATCCTCTCCGTCTACTTCTGGTTTACCCTTTCTCAATCCGTTCTCCTAGCACTACCGATGTCACCGGTCACCAAGGCATCGACTTCGGGATAGCGACATCTTCGTCACTCTCTTGCCACCAGAGTCAACAAAATGCCGGTGACCCGCTCGACCGCGAATTCAGCCAAACCCGCTGAGG
This sequence comes from Cutaneotrichosporon cyanovorans, assembly GCA_002335625.1. Taxonomy (NCBI): domain Eukaryota; kingdom Fungi; phylum Basidiomycota; class Tremellomycetes; order Trichosporonales; family Trichosporonaceae; genus Cutaneotrichosporon; species Cutaneotrichosporon cyanovorans. The sequence continues at coordinate 5,280 of BEDZ01000069.1, forward strand.
GAGACGCTCCGGTTGTCAAGATCGCGTCTTTGATCTCGCGATACGTTCTCGATCCAGCCGAAGTTCGATCTAATCTTCTAGAACAGATGGAGGATGACCTGGAGCTGTTCTGTGACACTGCTCAATGCAAAACTGAAAAGAAGGAGTCGGATTCGACAGCCTGGCTGAGGGGCATTCTTCGGAATGTCGTAGAGCCGCATCGTGTGGGACGTCATCGCAGCGCGACAGAACCAAGCATCAGGCTTATCAAGACTGCTTCGATGGAAATCAATACAACGTTGGCTAAATGCTGCGCCGCGGGATCCGGTGAGTGACAACGTCTTTTATTCGGGAACTAATCGACAGGCTCCGTGCCGTATGATAAAACAGCAACGCAAAGGAAGGTACGGTTTTTCCGATACGGCAATGAGGCGGGGCCGTTGCGTCCTTCTCAGCAGGCTGCGTCTTCGGGAGAAACGCAACAAGAGAACCCGGCAGCGTCGCAGCCTTCTGTCCAAGAAACCCGTGCAGTTGCATTCATACAACAAGACGGCTATAATCGATCCTATGACTCAACACGAGAGACGGTCTCAGCGTTGAGCAGGCTCCAGAACAGCGGTACTGCCCCGAATATCTCGGTGCATGGGAATGCTCCAGCGGCAGAAACTACGATAGTACCGGAGACCGCGCCACAACCAGCCCAGTCCGCGACCACACAGCACGACGGCATTACCAAGCCAGATATTCACATTCGCGCAATCTTTACCGACCCGACGGTACGTGAGACAAAACGACAGCGCAACGACACATCGTCCAGTACCCCCTCCTATCCGGAGACAACGTACGCCGTCACGATGCTGGGAGAACACAAGGTAGATACGGCTGATCAGGCTGTCGCGGCAGCGCGACGCTGCTTCTCACAACACTTTGTGCAACTGGCATCAGCGCACGAGGCCCTAGGCACCTCGCTAGGTTATGCCCTAGTGAAAACACATTTTTCTCGTGTCCTAGCCCTCACACGTGATGTTTTTGTCGTTGAGGTTGCTGCCGGTCTCTCGCACGGCGAGGTTCTGCGCGCAGTGGACTTCATCCGCGGGCGCGACACATACTCGATCTTAGCGCATGACATCGCAAACCGACCAACCGAGAACCCATTTGCTGGATTGCAACCTCTGTGGGACATCGCTGTGGCGGGGTTCGAACTCATCGGCGAGCTACCGCTGCAGAAACCGCTACCTCGGTTGCCAGCATTCAAGCCAGATGATCAACAGTACCCGGTTTATGGGAGCGTGATCGAGTTAGTCAAAGCAGCGCGTCGGGAGGTCAAGATGGTCAGACCTGCAGACGTTGAAGCATGCGGCGCCATCGCGCGTCAACTCACGACTTCATACAAAGCGAAGTACGGCGTCGATCTTACCCAAGAGAAGTCCTGGAATACCGACAGTGGTAGTGACAACAACGCCGACACAGGGAAGCATGAACCTAATGACGACAGCGGTAGCAGTGAAGAAGGCAATGGGGGCGGAGGTAAGGGAGGCGGAGGTAAGGGGGGCGGAGGTAAGGGAGGTGGAAGGAAGGGAGGTGGCGGAGGTGGGAGGAGAGGAGGCGGAGGAAATGGAGGTGGACGTAAGGGAGGTGGTGACGAAGGAAGTGGGGGTAAACCCGGGGGGGGCAAGGGAGGTCGGGGGAAGGGAGGCGGCAAGAAGAAGGGTAGCGGGAAGGGCGGCGCAGTGAAGGGAGCCAGCAAAGGGGGTGGGAGAGGCAGAGCTGAAGACACTGGCCTCAAACGCCGCTATGACGATGATCGCGGCGGTCCAGCCCTTCCCGACGACGGCAGTGATGGCATGGGCAGCGTCGGTAGTGACGCTAGCATGGAGAAGCTCGCCAACGTCGTAACCGAGGTCGACGATAGAGACGACCTGATTCCCTTCGATGGCGACGCCGACGACTTCCTTTCGGACCCGGATTGGACCCCCGAAGTTGCCAGGTTGAATATGTCTGTCGTCACAATCCAGGCCCATGAGATGGACGAGCTCATCAGAGAATACGTCTCATGTGTCCGTGCTGCCCTGCGCGCCAGATTGTCGCGTAGGGGAGATGTTCCGGACCTAATCGATGACCACTCTGATCCGGCGGACACCTCGCTGGAGACGATTCTCTTGGACTCGCCTCCAGCTTCGGGTTCTCTCGACCTGCCCACAAGCAAACTACAAAACGCAAGTGTAACCTCTACCTTGAATCCAGTTTTCGAGGTCCCCGAGTCATAATCTGCCCTTTCCGACATGGTGAGACTCGGCTGCGTGATTTGGCTAACCGCAAGCGCCCACTTTTGACATTCAGATTACCCACCGCGCGCAACTAGTGATACCCAATCCTCACTTCAAGTCAAATCGTTGTATCTTCATTGTGCATAGTCAGGCATCCCTATAGCATGTAAATACAGTACCTGTTGACTGCGAGACAGTTTTATTCAGTCGGAATGACCACACACCGAGCATGACCGTGCAATATTTGATACACAAATGCTATTAAGCATGTGCAACCGTAAACGGCTCGGTCCACGAGCTACATCCTGCTCCTGGCCTCGTGGCTTTGAGGCGCATTGCTGGCCGTACTTCAATAGCTTACACTTAATGAACACTCGACCCTCCTGATGTATTGTGCCCCACCCTCTAGATCCCCTCTAGAATAACAGCTCCTTCCATGCTGTGCATAGAATGCCGCCATGATCCGTCGTAACGCAGACATGCCCATTTCAAGCATGAAATGACAGTACAACACTCGCCGGTATCACAGAAGCCCGACCCGCCATAAGCATCACCGGCCTACATGCACCAGGCCTGCATAACCACAAGCCACAGTTACTATACCAATACTACAACGCCTATTTACCCTGCTGGCCACAGTGATGAGCCCACCTCCTGCTTTGGGGCTCACACCGACTGGCCAAACTATGAATCTACTATCTGCTATGCCTTATACTCTGCCTTGTCACAACCTGACACGCTTCTTCCCCTCCTGACTCGGCACCTCGAGACCCCGCTTCGACCCGGACGCAGGCGGAGACCCAGACCCCGGTGCAGGGGCAGAGGGGAACAACAACCCTCTCCTTGGCGCGGGGAGGGGCTCGTCCTCGTCCTCGTCCTCGTCGTCGCCGTCCTGGTCCATCGCATCTGGTCTCGAGGGCCAGAGAAGTCGTGGCGCCGGACATGGATGTGTGTCGTAGTCTGGGTGGGTGATGTCGAGTGTTGAGGGGGGGTAGGACGCTGTCGGGGGGACGAAGGGGTTTGCAAAGACCTTTTTGGAGCCGCGGCTGGGGTTAGCAAAGCTCAAGAGCGGGCGCGAGCGATAGCGAGCGGCTGCGATGGCTACACCTGTCCTAAAGCCGAACATAAACTCGGATCTCGGGCGACTTCTGTTCAGGCCCCGAGAAGCATATGGAGCAAGTGATGAGATTATGTTTCAGACAGCCTCAGATGAGGGGAACAATGCAAAGGCTCCGTATGAGAGGCGAGATCAGACGACCTCAGCTCAGGCCTCAGAGGGCCGCGAGGCAGTCCTGAGGCCACTCATTAAGTCGGTGTCAGCCGACATCGCGGATGAGGTCCAGACCTCCGTCACTACTGGGCAAGACAGGAATGTGGACTCTGGATGACCCCGAGCAGCCTCGTAGCTGAACATGGGATCCAGTCTACTTAGAATCAGGTCGATGTCCGATCACGCCTCGCAGCTGAGTCCTGACCACTCCCAGAAAGCAAAGACAGACCACCGCACACCACAGCGCTCGCTCGCATCGCCAGCCTGCGGCTGCCGATGCTCGCACTACTCACAAAACATAAGTCACCAACGGATGATCCTCGCTACTCGGCCTCGGCCGCACCTCCTCCCCCGGCCTAGCCACAAACGGATTCTCCCCATCATCCCTCAACCTCCTCGGCCTCGTCGACGGGGAGAGCATCTCCACCTCCCCATCGGACCTCCCCGAGGGCGACACGCTCCTATCCGCCGTGCGCCTAAGCGCTTGAGGGACGTAGCTGGTATCCCGCCCCGGCGACGCCGGTGTCGTCCTCAACCGTGGCCGTGAGCCCATCATCGAGCTCGAGTTCGGGTTCGAATTCGGCTTCGAGACCTTCCTCCCCACCGGTGTGTCGTAGAACGGGTTGTCATCATGCACCCCCATCCCCATCCCCAGCCCCGGTCCCAGCCCCAACCCAAGGCCAGTGGACACCTTGTCAACCGTATGCGACGCCGTGCGCATCGCCCCGCCCATCCCGACGCCGAGGCCTAGGCGCCCGCCGAACTTGAGGTCCGACGAGGATGCGCCGGGGGCCAGCCCCATCGCCTGGGAGAACATCAGGCCCGGGCGGCGGCGGAGGGGCGCGTCGAGGGTTGAGGAGGACTTGGTTGAGGAGAGGAAGAAGGTGGTGTGCCCGCTGGGCGAAGGAGCTGATTCGGAGTCGGAGGAGGGAGAGGAGGAGGGCGAGGGAGCCACGGGGGACGAGGAGGGCGGGGAGAGGGGCGCGGCGCGCTTGCGGGGGAGGGTTTGGGGTGTCGGGAGGTGTGTTGTGGTGGACGAGTTTGAGGGGCGCTTGAATTCGGTGTCGGTGGGCTTGCGGCGGCGCTCGGTGACGGGGGTCGGGAGGTGCACGGCGGGTGTGCGCTCGGGGGTGGGGAAGCTGGTATCAGCGTAGCTCTGGGTTGCAGGAAACGCAGAGAGGGAGGAGGCCGGAGGGAGGGGTGCGGAGTGGTTCGCGCGGGGGTAGGGGCGGTGAACGCAGAGGGGTAGTCGGGCGAGAGGGGAGGGAGATAAGGTATGGTAGCTTAGGGCGGTGGAAGAATGCAGAATGGTTTGAAGGAGACGGCTGGCAACATGAGGAAGTAGCACTGCGAGGTTGGAGAGTGAAGAGGGATGTGAACGAAGACGGCTGATACACAGGTAGCACAGCGAGGTTGGAGGGTAGAAGGAGTGAGACGGAACAAGAGCATCGAGAGAGGGCAGACGAGGACGGCTGGGTACACAAGGGAGTAGCACAGCAAGGTTGGAGGGTTAAGGAGGGCAATGAGACCAGAAGACTGATAGAGGGTGGACGAGGGAGAAGAAGCAGAACATGAATTCGAGTTCCAGGCAGGACAGCGGAAGGGACATGAAAAGGGAGGCCCGCAGAGGGAGAAAGAAGACAGAGAGACCTCTACAAAGATACCTTGAGGCTGCAGAGGCACAACAGTCGAGGCATCAATTGCCGTGAGAGACTGCTTGAACGGCCGAGAGGGGACAACTCGAGAAGCAGATGTGAAGAGTGTAGCCAAGTTTGCTGCTCTCCATGCACTCTTGCTAGTCGAGCTCCATGCACTCTTGCTAGTCTCGACTGTGCCTACCCCTCTCGACATGTCCAGCCCTTCTGTCGTACTGTCCTGCTGCCCTTCTGCTGTCCTAACCTCCTGCTTCGTCCCCTGTCTTGCTGTAGTCCTCCTCCACCACAATGCCATGTCCCTTCGTGTCCTCCTCCCTCTTGTCCTGCTATCCCTCCTGTCCCACACTGTTCGTTCCCACTCCAACCCTTCCTCCCTCCTCTTGACTTCTATTCCAACCCCTAGCCTGTCTTCACAGCACATCGGGGAAAAGCAATGCTGACCAATGGGGCAGCCATTGCAGCCTGCAATAGCAAGTCATCAAGAACCAAGCTGCCGCACTCACGCAGTCATGACATCCACATTCCTCCCCCTCCGCCGCCGCTCGACGCTCCGCGGCTCGGGCAAGGGCACGGGGTGGGCGACAGGCGAGTACATCTTGCTTGGACTGGCAGTCGATGCAAGCAATATCGATAGAGTAGGAGTATGAGTAGAAGTAGTTGTTGACAAGTTGCTCGTGTCGAGGTCGAGGTCGAGGTCGAGGCGCGATGCAGGTGATGTCGGAGGTGATGAGGATGAGGGTGATACGAAGCCAGCGGCCAGCGCTGTAAACGATGTGAATGAAGTCGCAATGCCCTGCCAGAGGGTGTGCGAGTCGAGGTCGAGGATGTCGTCGACGAGCGAAGCGAAGTAGAGGTGGATGCTAAGGATATGGATGGATGGATAACACGATGTTAGATGGTATATAGTCTGGGTGTTGAAAATGAGACAATCCCCCATCCCCCACGGGCCGCGGGCCTCTGTCGTCCTCTGTACAGTGGATTCAAAGGGTCACTGTGGCTTAGGGGGTGGGTCGGACAAGTAGTGTCCATTCTGCACATTCTATGGGCAAGATTACATAACCACTCAAGACGCGCGTCGCGTCCCGCCTCCGGAAGTGGCAACTCAGGGCTGCTGCAGAGTACACGCACCACGACGCGTCCGGTGAGACACGCTACAATGTATTTCCAGGGTTGAATGCAGGGCGCGGTGGCTGGACGCGTCTGGCCCTGGATTCTGACACGTCGGTAGGTCGTGCTACGGTTTTCATGCGCGACCGACGAGGAGGGAGGGAAGATGATGAGCAGATTGGATTGGTATGGAGATGGCGAGTTGCTGAGAGTCGATTACAGCGTCATGATCACACGGTGTACAGGAGATTTGAAAGTACTAGTGTACGAGATTTCTACCAGTTGGATGAGGTCGGTGAAGTAAGTGCTACATCGATCTATATCTGTGGTCGCTAGCAGCATCGTCGTCACTACTAGTGGTGGCTGGTGTACTGCACTACTAAGTAGTAACCACTAGCATGGCATAGCAGCATCAGTACTGGATGAAGCTAGGTTAGAGTTGGCCAGTATCGGCTAGAGTGGGAACATTGCTCATACAGGGTGATGTAGTCGGTGTATCTGCATATAGCTGCTTGCCAAACCTCACATTGGTACTAGTACGCTACACGAAGCTACCACTCCATGCTAGCTATATTCTCACACCGCAGCATGGCTATATCGGAGTTGAGCATGCATGCTGTGCATCATGATCGAGTAGACTCTGTGCACTGCGCACTGCCTACCAATCGAGCTAATCGAGTATGCAGACAAAAATGGCACGGAGCCGGCTGGCAGTAGCAAGCGGGCGATGGTGTGCTGCTGGCTGGTTGCTAGCCTCTACAGCAGCTACAGTGAGGACCGTGTATCGCGTATCGCACCGATATGACCCGCCCAGAGCACATCACATTCCTACCATTCGGATTTCACTCGCATCGAGTTCATCTGCCAGCAATATCTGTATTCATTAGCAAATAGCATTAGGGCATTAGGCAGGGGCAAAGGCATTGACATCAACATCAAGCATTCTGCACCATGCTACTACTACTGCAGGCCATGGACTGTGGCATCAGAGCAATGCCGCACGCGTCGTGCAAATGCCATCCATCGCTTTGGACAATTGGACATTCATCACATGCATCCATGCAATGTGCGTACACCTCGTCACCTCGTCGCGTCGCGCTTCATGACAACGCGCGGTGGCGGAACCATGCCCAGGGCCACTCCCAGGCACACCCTGACGCACGCCCACGGCACGGGACAGGGGCGCGTGTTGAAACAGGGTAAACACCAGTACTACAATACAACAACGCTAGAGTATGTTGCCAGCTGCCAGTGCGGTCGTCAGTGCAAAGGCTCGTCGCTGCGGCGTGCGACGGGGGGGAGTTGCTCGGTAGCTTTGAGCGAACGAGGATGAGGACAGACCGCCTCCCCAGCTCCCCGTTTGTGATTGATGAAAGACATGAGGAGGGGGGGAGAGGGGAGAGGGGTCGTCGCTGAGTGACTGAGTGGCCTAGAACACACACGGCAGTGGTTGGAACGACTCTACTCCCAGTGTGCGCACAGTGGCCGTTTCTGGCAACACTCGACGCTAGGACCAGGATGCAGGACGTCGACGCCGGAATGGGAATGCACAATGGAATCAGGGCACTGCATGCCACCGCCGCTAGGTTGGCCATGGACCATTATAGCACACAGAGAGCCCAAGCATGAGTATCAATCAGCCTGCACCACTGCACCGTGGCCGCTGCCTGCCCCCGCCCCGCCCGCTGCAGCCCGCACCATTCATCACCATCCATCACCGCTCCAGCATTCATCACCTTTTCTCTTCACCACTATACACCACCACGGCGGCAGCCTTAATCACACACGCTCAGGCCAGCGTGTCGCCTCGTCGACTTCTCTCGTCTCGTCACGAACACGACTCTCATTCATACCATCACCTATACTACTCCTCCGTCCTGGTGACGGATCGTATTCTACAAACTACACTCGTTCCCCTGGTGTATGCTGCTCGAGTGCTGGACACTGGGCAGTTAATCACAGCGAATACAGCGACTACTACTACAAAGCAAGCAAGGTCTGGGCATCAACCAGGTCTTCGCACAGTCTTGGCAACTGGGTCTTACACCATCCTAGGCCATCTGTTCTCCTCCCAACTCCCACCACTGCGTCCTCTCACCTGCGCTCAACTGCGCCCTCCCACTGCGCCCTCCAACTGCGCCCTTCCTACTGCGCCCTCATTGCGCCCTGCCTCGTGCCCTCTGCGCCCAACCTCGCGGCCTCGCACTTGACTGCGCCCTGCCTCGTTGCGGCTCACCCTTCTGCGCCCGCCTCGTTGCAGCCTCGCGCTTCCCACACCCCCTCACTACCACCCCTGCCCCCTGCCCCACCTCCACCCCTACTCTCGCGATGCGCCTCCCAGCCCTCACGACACTGCTGCTCGCCGCAGCAGCGTCCCACGCCGCTACCATCCCACGCCGCTCGTACCTCCTCGCACGCCAGCCAGAGGCCGGACCCCTGGCAGCAGCACCGAACGACACAGCACTAGAGGAGAGGGAGTTTGCCGCCGAAAAAGCAGCCCACGCCCACGCCCGCCGATCAGGGCACCACGCGTTGCCCAGGCAACGGAGGTTGGTAAGGCGGAAGAAGGCGACCTGTGCGGCGAGGCATAGCTCTAGCTCTGGGTCGGGGTCGAGCTCTGGTTCCCAGTCCCAGTCCCAGACCAACTCTGGGTCCGGGTCTGGCTCTGAGTCTGGGTCTGCCTCGGCGTCGGCGTCGGCGTCGGCATCGGGCTCGGCTCGCGCCTCGCCCTCTGCCTCGCCCTCGCACACACCCCAGCTCAACGCCGACATCCCCTCCTCATACGAGTACACCTCGTACACGCCCCCCACGCGCTCTTCCTCTCCCAAGCCAGAGCCCACGTCCTCGAGCTGGGATGGGGACGCCGACGCGTCGTCAAAGTGGGGTCAGGGGGATAATGCCTGGGATGCCCCGTCGAGCTCGGACTGGGCGTCGAGGTCGGCTGATGACTGGAGAGCGTCGTCGTCGTCGTCTGCATCGCCGTCGCCATCGGCATCTGCTTCGAGCAGTGCCAAGCCGTCGCCGTCTTCTGCCCCGCCTGATGAGATCGGTGGTGGTGGTGGGGGAAGCCCTGGGGGCCAGGGAATTGGAGGGTGGAGCACGGACCCGAATGCTAGTAATCACATGAGCTGTGAGTGACTTTCTGACTTCCTCGTTCAGTTTCCTTAATCTTATCTACTCTCAGAGAGGTGGCCTGTGCATCTGCTAGCATCTGTCACTCGCCTCTGAGTGAGGCTCAGACCCTGTAGATGCTGAGAAGGGGTTAGCCATATGATTGAATAGCACGTTCCTCGACAGGTCTATCCGAGGATAGAACGTCGTGTGTTTGTGTGCTTGGCTCGTGTCTCGTAGTAATGTCGTGTCGTGTCTCATGGGTTTGGGCCATGTTTGATGGCTGTTTCATATATTCATATGCTGGCTCATGGCTGTCTCTGTCTCATATGATCGTCTACAAATCGTCTCACACGACAGCTTTATAGGTTGTCAATGTGGGTCGAGGCTGTCACACACATACAGGCAGGCTATGATCTTCTCATCATCTGTGGCTGTACCGAACACGAGTTGTCGGTCGCACGTTGAGCCAGGCTCAGCCCGGAGAATTGTGTGTGCTTCTGGATTGAAGGTGTTGTGTGTGTGCTGGGGATGAAGGTGTTGTGTGTGTGCTTGGGATGAAGGTGTTGTGTGTGTGCTTGGGAGAAAGGTGTTTGTGTGTGTCTGGAGGAAAGGCGGTCTCCTGTTCAACGGAATGATCGTCAATGTCCCCTTGTCCTGGTCATCTCCGTCCCCCTCCTCAAACCCCCTTCCCCCGCCCCTTCCCCCTCCTCTCCTCCGCCCCCCCCCTCCCCCCCTACCTACGCTTGCGCTGACCACAGACGAGCAAGCCCTCCTCCCGCTCCAGGCGGGCAAACTCCCCGAAGTCGTCAACGCACCCGACGGCTCCCAGGCCCACGTCAACAAGTACCCCGCCGGCGTCGTCGGCGGCAAGGGCGGCTTCGTCTTCTACACGCACGGCAACTCGAACGGCGTCCGCGTCGACGACGCCAACGAGGTCCTCCTCTCGTACGCCGTATGGTTCGAGGACGGCTTCGACTGGCGCAACGGCGGCAAGCTCCCGGGCATCTACGGCGGCGTGACTGCCGAGGCGGCGAAGAGCTGCTCCGGCGGAAGGCAGGACGACTCGTGCTTCTCCGTCCGCCCCATGTGGCGTGCCGGTGGCGCCGGCGAGCTGTACGACTACACCGGCCCCTCGTCGCGTGCCATGAACAACTGGTGCAGCCGCCCGAACTACTTCTGCAACGGCGACTACGGAGACTCGATCGAGCGTGGGGCGTTCCATTTCACCACGGGCTCGTGGAACACGGTCGCCATCCGTGTGCGCAAGAACACCCCCGGCCAGGCAGACGGCGAGCAGGAGCTCTTCTTCAACGGCCAGTCGGTGATCAAGACGAGCAACATGTCGTTCAGCACCCAGGACGTGCACATGTATGGTCTCATGGGCCAGACGTTCTTCGGTGGCTCGGACGTGGCAAAGTATGCGCCGTACAAGGAGGAGACGGCGTACTTTAAGGACTGGACGTTGGTGATTGTGTCGTAGGCGAGCACGAGCGAGGGTCGGCAGACCCGTCCGAGTGCGAGCCGCGTGAGCGAGGCAGGTTCGTTCGGGTCTGGCGACCCTCACTCACTTGCCTCCTCCCATCGCCATCCTCTGGTCTTGATCGGCCGGCGTGTCTACAACTCGTTTCCCGAGCGCGGCCGTCGTCTCCGGCGTGGTCGTGCGTGACGAATGGTGCTGGTGCTGAGCGCCGGGCCTGGAGCGGGCCTGGTGCTTGCTCCTACCTACCTAATCTACCCATCCTACCTACTCTATACTCCCAACTCTCTATACTCGTGACCTATACTACTCTCCGGTGGCGCTGGCGCTGCCGCTCCGATCTAATCCTCACCTCCCCTTGATGCCATAGTCATGTAGTGGTGCATGCATTGCTATACCGACGCTGCTTGAGTGCTGATCTTGTCGGTCTACGTTACACCCATACTGCATGATCCGATCTGTCGAGGGCGCTGGGGTCGCCGGAGTCATCACGAGCATAGGAAAAACACCGTATGCTCAAACTGCGAGGCACTGCCACATACTGGACTTCCGATCCTCTTTGCCCCAACCTCTGCAACCTCACCGTACACAGAATAGTTCGCACACTTGTGTGCATCATGTAGATAATATCGTGACATGCGCTGCGAGCGATTCCCATCGACACACGATTCTCATCGACACACAGCAGGCGTTACCCTACTGCCTGCTCCGCTCTGCTTCAACGACCACCTTGTGGACAAAGTCCCTCACATTCCCATCTCTTACAGGAACCTCGATCATCGGGGCCCGAGACTGTCAGAACAACGCCTAAACGAGGAAGCCGGTAATACAATCTCACACGAAGGAGCTATACAAGTTATCTCGTCTCAGTACCTATCCAGCTATGGTGAGCTGATGGCTGGCGAAATGCACTCCTCAGGACTACGGCGTGAACTGCGGCGAAACATGACGCATCTTAGAGTCAGGGGTCGGTTCTTTCAAACGATAAGATACCAGATCACAATGACTTCTGTGCACTTCCCGAGGTCTTTATGGGTAGAGCAGGACGCTGCCAGCCAGTGAGATGGACGTCCGATGTAAGCTTGGATCTGAATTACGTGTTTGTACTTACAGTAGAAGTTGGTCGAAATCACTAGGCGCGTAAGTCACAAGGCTTCTGGTTCACCAGCTGGCATGTCTTTGCACGCTATTCAGTCCCACCCATCTGCAAACGCGGTGTGCTGTGAGACATTTCTCACACGTTGATGATGATTTTCGCTCCAGAACACCACAACACTTTTCATAGCTGAGGTTCTTAAGGTTGTGAAATAGAGCTGGCGCTAGCTCATCAGTCTGGACGCCGTGACGTTTAGATATCAGAACGCTACTCTTAATCTACTAGATGGGACCACATACTGTAAACTGTGCCCTATCTGCGTCAAAGTCACTGCTACAAGAGACTCATAAAGCCCTCCTCCCTGACCATGACCACCATCCCGACCCAGTGATGTCTCGAGCGATGCATACGGTGTAATGAGGCCAAGCCGCTAGCCTGCGGCCGGCCGGTCTATAGTGTCTCCTTCCTCCACACTCTAGCCTTCCAGTCCTCTCCAACTCCTTCCCTCCCTGAGCTCTAACGCTCACGTTCTCCTTCACCTGCTTCCACGCTCGCCCGCTCGCCTTCGGCGACCGGGCTCACGCGGGGCTCACTTGGTCCTCTCCACAACCTTCACCGTCAACCCCACCAACGCCTCCCTCGCCGGACTAGGCGGCAGCGTCTCGACCAACCTCCGCGCCTCGGACGCAAACCTGCCCGCCAGCTCCGCGGTCCGCTGCAACCCCTTACTCCTCCCCACGAGCTCTAGTGCGCGCTCGGCGTCGCCCTCGCCCTCAAACTTGCGCGCGATGAGCGGTCCGAGCTCCGGGAACTCCTCCCATGCGAAAAGGGCCGGTGCGGTCGCCAGGCCGAGACGCAGGTCCGCGCCCTCGCCGGGCTTGCCGAGCTCGGCGGAGGCGGGGCGGTAGTCGAGCATGTCGTCGACGAGCTGGGGTCAGCGATGCCTACGGTGCTTGAGTGTGAAGAGAGAGGTGCCAGGCTGCGGTCGTGTCTGGAAGCGTCGAGTTCAGACTTGTGGGGAAGAGACAACATGTCCTCGCTCCTAGGCAGCATTGAGCGCATCCCACTCCCAAGCCATAGTGAGCCCTGCTCAGGCACGTGGTGCCGTGCCTATGGTAACATCGGCATGGCTATTGCGAGCAAGCCGCGACACATGTATATCCGTACGCAGACAACCCAGTTCCCCTCTCCTCTGCAGCCTGCTGCGCAGGCCGCTGGTACTCACCTGGAACGCAATGCCCAAATTCCGCCCATACCCATACGCCACGTCCTTGACCCACGCCGCCTCGCGCCCCGGCCCGGCTCCACATCCGCCCAAAATCACCGCCGCGCGTGCGCTCTTCGCCATCAGACTCGCCGTCTTGAGATACGTCTTGCGCATGTACTCCTCGAAGCCTGCCGCTGTCGGCGCCTTGGCCGGGGACGCAGTCGCACGCAGCTGGAGCACCTCGCCCTCGACCAGGTTCGCAATAACCGTCGCAAGCAACTCGACGACCTCGCGCGACCCCAATCGTGCGAGCGCAACTGACGCACGTCCGAGCAAAAAGTCGCCCGACAGGATCGACAGCTTGTTCCCGAACGCAGAGGGCGCACTCGGCTCGCCCCGCCGCATGCCGCTTGCGTCGATCACATCGTCGTGCAGCAGCGATGCGACGTGAATCATCTCCGTGATGCTCGCGAGGCGCCGCTGCGTGGGGAGGATTGTCGGTCCGCTAGTTTGCAACAACGATGCACTCGGCGACGGGGTGATGGCTGGGTTTGGGCGTGGTGGTGGGGGTGTGGCACTGTTGATACACTCGTCAGGTATCCTGAACGGCTCGGTGAAGATGTTGACACCCGCCGGCTCGGCGCCCATGCTCTCCGGGTTCCAATCGTTCAGCACCCCTCCCTCTGTCAATGCGTCGTCTATGCCGCCCCGCCCGTTCCCTGCTGAGGCTGCTGCGCGTGCCTCTGCCTCCGCCCATGATGCGCCGGCTAGCCCGTTCGTCGCCTGGCTCATGAGCAGCACCAGCAGCGGCCGGAGGTGCTTGCCCTCTGCGTTGAAGTAGTACTTCGCCACGGCATCGAGTGCGGGGTGCGAGCTGCCCAGCATATGAAAGAGCGAGTGCTTCAGGTCTCCGATCTCGCTCTTGACCGCAGCTAGTGGGTCCAGCGGGTCAAGGTCGCCTGCGCGCGTGTTCGATATCGCCGGGGACGAGGATGAGGAGGACGGCAGCGGTGTCGGCTGAGCCAGGACCGAATGCGCACTCTCAGTCGCGGCCGCCCATGACGAGCTCGACCCCACAGCAGCAGCAGCTGCTGCTGCCGACGACTGAGGTGCAGATGAGTGAGTCGCCCGGCGGTGGAGCGTCGCTCTCGCTCTTCCGGAGCTCGTGGCAGCGACGAGGCGGGCCCCAGCGTGCTCAGCCTGGCCCAGCGCGGGGGCGGCGGCGAGCGGACGCTGACGCGCGGTGGTGGTCGCGCATCTGGCAGCCCGGGACAGCATCGGTGGTGTGGTAAACAGGAAGTTGTTGCTGCGATGATGCAGCCTGGCTGCGGGAAAAAGTCGCACAGGAGGTGGACGAGGTCTTCGGCGTGATACGCGCGGAGTGATGACGGTGATCGGCGCAGGCAATGACACGTATATGGAACCTCCACATGAAATGTTGACGGGCAGTCAGACACAGAGCATATGAGGTCGAGGATTGTAGACAAACCCAAGCATTCAACAGATAGCGATGGGCAAAGGTATGTTCTCGGACGGAAGGCTAGTGCTGATGGCAGGAAAGGACAAGGCTGTTAAGTCAAAGCACGAGGGCAAGCCGGCCAAGAGGGTCGCTGAGCCGGCGCCGGAGTCGAGCTCGGACTCGGGTTCGAGCTCTGACTCTGGATCGTCATCTGGCAGCGACTACTCGTCCTCAGACACGGAGGAGGACGAAGATGGAGTCGAGCTTACACCTGCGATGGACGCGGCGATTCTGCGCACGCTGGCGAAGATTCGTAAGAAGGAGGGGGTGTACGACGGCGTGAACATCCTGCAAGCGGAGCTCGAGGCTGCTGAGCGGCGCGCCAAGGAGCGGGGTCTGGATGTCCGGAGAGAGAAGCAGGCCGAGAAGGTGAGCAGACAGATCTTGGGATGGAGCTGACTGCAGCCGTTCCTGCTCAAAGACCTGCACAGGCAGAATCTGCTTGCCGGTGTGAACTCGGACGACGAGGACGGCGACGACGTGCCTATGACCAACGTCGAGATCCAGCGCAAGGCAAGGGACGAGGCGCTCTCTGCGTTCAAGGCATTCGGGGAGGAGATTGAGAAGGAGGACGAGGAGGGCTTCCTGCGCAAGAGGGAGGGTGGGGACACAGAGAAGGACGACGCGGCGTACCGCGAGTTCTTGCTCGAGATGGGAGGTGGTGAGGAGGAGGTGCGTGAGGCGCTGGGCATTGCGGGCGCACCAGTAACGGACTACCGGGAGGATGAGGAGGAGGGAGATGGGGACGACGAGGCAGAGGGCAAGGACGAGGATGAGGATGAGGATGAGGAGACCAAGGCGAAGCGCATCGAGGAGAGGCGGAAAAAGCGAGCACAGAAGGACGAAGACTTCCTCATGGAGTGAGTGTGGCATATGGGTGTCGCTGATAGAAGCTACATCCTGAACCGTGGATGGATTGACAAGGAGGAGGCCAGGCCGACATACGACGACATCGTGGGCCATCCTCCAGCGGACGACGAGGAGGCACCAGAGCAGCCGTGGGGTGCTCTTGAGGAGGAGGACGAGTTTGACGAGCGCGCAGAGGAGTTTGAGACGCAGTACAACTTCCGCTTTGAGGAGCCGTAAGTCACAACAGAAAAAAGCGAACTTTTGCTGACGCCCAGTGGCTCATCTTCGATCGTTACACACCCCCGTGACATCCCGTCCGCAGTCCGCAGGGACGACGACTCGCGGAAGCTGAAGCGCGAGGCACGGAAGGCCAAGAAGCAAGCCGAGAAGGAGGCACGCGAGGCTGAGACACGCCGGTTGAAGGGCGAGCAGCGGCGCGAGATGGAGGCGCAGCTGGACGCAATCAGGCAGGAGCTAGGCGGGAACGCGGACCTCACTGCACTCGAGAAGGTGCTCGAGGGCGAGTGGGACGAGGCAGAGTGGGAGCGTGTTGTCGGCGAGCTGTTTGCTGCCGCCGATGCTGCCGAGGACGACGAGAAGCCCACATGGGACGATGGGCTGGGCGACGAGTACATGCAGGAGGATGGAGAGGGAGGCCGGCAGCAACCCGAGACATTCGAGCACGGCCTCCCTGCTACTGCTGGGGATGACGACTGGGGCGTCGAGCTGGGCGACGACGATGAGTTCGACTGGGTGGACGAGAAGATCAACATGGACGCCGATTTCCTCGACGATGACCAGCCAAAGAAGAAGAAGAGGGGCAAGAAGGACAAGAAGGGGAAGAAGGGTGAGGCCGAGGCCGAGGAGGCTGGCGCCGAGCTGTCTCTCGCCGACCGGGCGAACAAGCTCAAGGCTGCCGCGGACACGATCCGCTCTCTTGACCACGAGGATGAGGTCGGCGGCATCAAGACCCGGTTCAAGTACACTAAGACCGCACCTGAGAGCTTCGGGCTCACGCCGGCCGAGATCCTGCTCGCGACGGACGCGGAGCTCAACTCGCTCGTCAGCATTAAGCACATGCAGCCATACCGCCGGGGAGGGCTGGGTATTGCTGGTCGTGGGTTGGGCAAGCGTATACGGGAGCTCAAGGCGAAACTCGCGCGGAGGAGATGGGGCGAGGAGGAGGAGGCGGGCAAGCCGCAGCACCACCAGCAGGGCCCTGGGGGTGCTAACGCCATGCCGCTGGGGAAGAGGGAGAGGAGCGAAGGCGAGGGTGGAGGGAAGGAGAAGAAGACGAAGCGGCTGGGCAAGAACGAGCGCGAGAAGCGCAAGCGGGCCGAGGCGGAAGGTGGAGGGCAGGGAGGTGGCAGTGAGCAGGGCGAGGGTCTGGGCAAGCGGAAACGCGAGGAGGAGGTAGAGGGAGCAGAGACTCAGCCCCCGGCAGAGGGAGAGGGCAAGAAGAAGCGGCGGCAGAAGAAGAAGAGCAAGCACGAGGGGGAGGTGTAGGCTAGTGTAGGGGTAAATAATTGAGTAGTTGGATGATCATCATCTATTCGTGCCACCTGTCAAGAGGACAGCAACTCACTTCCTCCTCATTCCTTATCGACTACAAACACATGCATTGCACACCACAGCATTGTATTGATATCGGACGCATGCACAATATCATCTAACACTGAACAGCAGCATCTTCGTGCATGACACTCACATCCTTAACCCCTGCTTAACGCTCTTGCCACTTTGAGCACTGGCAGCAGCGGGAGCAAACACCAACGCGCGACCATCAACAATGGACATACCGCACATACCGAGCGCACAACCACCACATCGTTCGCATTCTTTCGTTCTCATCGCTGCAGTAACTCTCAAGCCAAAAGCTCTGCCAGTGCCCAGAGCATAGGGCGTATCTCTGCCCGCCACCTCTCCTTCTCCTCCCCGCGCCTCTACGGGTCTCCCTCTACCCGGCCCTACCCCCCCCGCCCCTCCCCCCCCCCTCAACCCCCCCCCCCATGTCCACCCCGGACCCGTCCCACCCCC
>BEDZ01000070.1:0-20051 GCA_002335625.1 Cutaneotrichosporon cyanovorans
CACACAACAAACACACATTAGCAGCGCCCCGTACAGGTGTGGTCCCGTCAGGACAAAACCGGATGCGCCCCAAATGGCAACCAAATTCCCCGGCGCCTCACTGTACCGATTTTAGTACAGTCGTATACTGTATGTTTTGAAACAGTGGTCGCCTCTGTTCGAATCGACCTGAATTCTTCACCTGGATGTTCTGCTGCCACCATCATCGTCCGCCGACCTCCGACATACAGACACCTGAGAATATCATCCTCTTAGAGCACGACACCAGTGATACAGGCAGCGGGCCCTCATTCGACCTCCCCGTCCAGCTTCCGCATCTGCTAACAAGCGCTTACGGGGTATTGTGACGCAATAGGATCGCCTCCTGATATCTGAGAGTACGTTGTTCCATCCATGGAACGAGCAGTGTGATGGCATCGCAAGCATGGCTGTACGCCGGATGCATAGGCGGGTATGTAAGTGACTTATGTCGTTCTGTAGTATACGATCAACAAGGAGAACAACAGAATCCAGTGGATCGCTGCTCTCACAGAGGCAACGTCAAGCGGCCATGATTGGCATGGCACCACTACCAGCATCCACTACCCGTATGACCGATTGAAGACCGACCACCACGCGGCAAAGATTACACCGCCGTGGGTGACATTAGCATGTCAGGACGTGTTGCGTCCCGCAGACGTGGAGTACGAGGTGCATAGGAGTGGTACCAGACATGTACGACGCGACATGAGATGGCGTTCGAAGGGATGAAGTGAGTTGAGGGGGACGAAGATTGGAGTGTGAACAGGGGATGAGATGGAGTGCGAAGTGGGAAACAGTAGTGCCTGGAGGAGGACGACAGACATTGATTCTCAATGAGCGACTCGGTCACGCACTGGTGACTAACCGGACCATCAATTGAATTGGTTGATTGCAAGACCTCGATGCCTCTGACAGCACTGTGTAAGTCGTAAGGAGGTCCAGCTGATGATGAGCGACGGAGAATGAGACTACTGTATGCCTTCAGGAAGGCAGTGATGTAATGAGTGTGAATCGGACTGATGCTCAGGAGAACAGCCCACAAGAAGGTGCGCGACCGTACACTTTGCGCGACACTGCGAGGAGAGGGTGCGGCCAGGCATAGTACCGAGTCCTGTCCAGTGACAGCCACTTCTCAACAAGTCGTCATGGCGCTGCTTATGCGCGCTCAGATCGTGGCATCTGCTCCTCCGCGACACGCTGACATTCGATCGATCATAGTCCAATCCAGATCACCGATCGCAGACACGAGCATGACAGTCACCATGCTGTAAAGAAGACCTCAGGCCGTTAAACCAACTTGATGGTACACTACATTCCGTCACATCGCGCTTGCCGTAACGTGTGCGATACGTGTTGCATCGCGATTGTGGGACGCACTGAGGAGATGGTCTCGATCAGTCTAGTCTGGTAGCTCCCTACCATGACGCTGCTACCACTCGAAAAAAAGATGAAACGCGCCGGTGATCCCTAGGAAAAGCATAACCTGGATCACAGAGCGATCGATCGCGCTTGAAGCTTCACTAACACCAACTATGTTGTAAGCGGACGAGGTTACCAAAGAGATTTCGTGGTGTTGCTGCGAGTGCATCAGTTCTGGACAAACGGCCTCTGAAGCACACTGGCAAGTAGCTATGAGGTGACGGCAAGTCTGATTGAACTACAGCAGTACGCGCACTAGATTTAGATCGTCTCCATCGCAACATCACCTGCCTCTGTACCACTCACTCCACACTTCCGCCCTCAGTCGCATCTTGCTTCAGATGCAAGGACATTGCCTCTCATGCACCTCATGCACGAATGATGCACTTATGCAGGTGCTCAAGCGCTATGCCTCGATCCAAACAGCATTGTGGTGAAGGCAGAACTTCCCTTTCCTCTCCAGCACTCCATCGGAAGTCGTCACGCTAGCGAAGAAACTAGCTCGACGACGCCCGTGCCGGGATCCGGTTGTTACCGCGATCTGCCTTTATCTCCCGACACGAGATGTCACCTCGTCAACGGGTGGGGAATGGCAAAGAGGCGATCTGCCGTCGACTCGACCCACAAACGAGTGACACTGCATAGTCGCTATAGTCGCTATCTATCAGCTGAGCTATGTGGAAGCGGGAGCCCGAAGAGCAGAAAAGTGTACGCGAGGACATGAAGCGATCTAAGCGAATCGCTGTGATCTTCCTTGACCTCGTAGTCCATTTTTGAAGCGCGCGAAGGTGGAATCTGTGGACGAGCATGTGGCAGTCGGCATGCTGAACACGACGCATTCCTCGGCATACGGAAGGTGAGATCAGCAAAAACTGCTGTCGTGACCGTGTCGGCGAAGGCGGCATCTGAGTGAGGTCAGCTCGTATCTGGTCTCTGGTCATGAGACAGGGAGTGTGTGGCATGGTGACAAGCTTTCGCATCGTGGCGGTGTCAGTACAGTGGGACGGCGATGTGGGACTAGGTCAGATGAAGATGGTGTGTGTACCTTGGCATGGAGTTCTACCGTGCCTGCCGCCAACTCGAGGCATGCCTAGTGTTGTCAGACTGCCGACCAAGTACACTGGGGCATGTGACCATCTGCATGCAGAGCGTTGTGGCGGTAGTAGTTTGTGTGCATCGCAGTCCGCACTACTGGTCAGTACACCAAGGTTCCTAGGACCGTATTCGAACACAATATAAACTAGTTTATAGGCAGATGGATAAGACCTCCTTCACAACCACACTCCGTGCCTCAGGCCTGGAACACGAGTAACCCACGAGAGTCCAATTCTCCCCTCGTCGCCATGATGTTTTTTCTTCCGCACAACGTACATACGTACACGCGCGGCCGGGCGGCCTCTGCTCGCGTGCCTTCTGTGATCGGATTGTGTACTCTCCCAGCTCTCCCGATATTTCGTTGTCACATTTCCCGGATCCTTAGTGCGGAGCTTAAACATTTGGGCAGCGGAGTGTGTATGCCTCAAGCCGTTCTGGTTGCGCGCTAGTAGTGAGCACACACTACAAACATCGGAATACAGGCTTATGAGGCATACACACACAACCGCGGTGGACTATCACCAGGTAGGTGGGGTATATAACATTACCAACCAGCTTACCAATCTTACCAGTGGTAATCGACATACCCAAGCATGCATGTAATGCACTAGTGATCCAAACTCCCACACTAGTAGTATTGCGGGCAAGCTGCTTGTACGCACCTCGCTTCCCGATCAATCCACCCCAGTTTCCTACATACCCCATCTCTGGTACTCTCTCTGGTGGCCACATAGCATGCATGGGCATGGGCATGTAGCACCAAGCACGTATGGCTGGCATATGGCACAGTTGGTCAAGATGGTACACGCAGGTCGTAAGTGAGACATGACCAGAAGTCAGCAGCAAGCAGAGACAGTCAAGTCTGTACCTTGTACGACTTTTTTCGGCCGACGCCGCAGCTCATCGTTACCGGCAAGATAGCTTAGCTGTACAGCTGGACATATGGACATACCTCGATGCCGAGCGAAAGTAGTAAAAACGCTCAAGATTGCCTGGCACTTGGGTGAGCTTGCAGAGCTTGCAGAGCTTGATGCACGCTTGCCCTAGAAACGCAGTAGTAGTACAAAAGAAAGTGTCACCTCGCATCTCGCCTCTAGCGGTGCCTTTGTCTTTTGTCAGTAGTAGTCACCGTCCAGTGTGCTGCATCTGTCACCCATTCTGTCCGTGTCCCTTCCAAAAAAAGCTGGGCATTCCTCTACGACTACTACGGCGTACACACTCTTCCTGTGATAGTCCTAACAGCGCTAGTAGCAGTAGTCGATCTGCAATCAGTTACCCAACTACTACTGCATGTATGTCACCGTCACGCCCACATCCGCACGCATCAGAGGGGCCCAGAGGGCAGAGGACACCTGTGAAATCCATCTCGAGAACACGCTTCCCGGCGCGCCCCTCGTTCCTACATCCTTCATGAAGCACGTACAATGCATCCCTCAGTGTCCCTTTTACCTCCTCAAACCCGCGTTTACCAAATCAATAAACACGGCTGCTATATTCCTTATAGCAGAACCAGCACCCGGTCCCTTAACCTTCGATTAATTTGATTCCCCCTTCAGAGATAATCTGCCCGTCTGCTACTGCTACTGCCTGCTGCCGTTTTATTTCCTTCCACCCATACAACCCCCCGCTCCCCCACCCCGCCGCCCCTTCAGGGTTTACCTCCTTCTACCCTACAACCATACCCCTCTGCGCCCAGCCCCTTACCTCTTTCCTCGTCCTACCCCTCTGCTCTTCCACCTTCCTCTTCCCCTAAGCACACCCCTTCCCTATCCTGCGCACAGACCAGGAAACCCATACCCCTACCACCCCTACCACCCATACCCATACCACAACCCCATACGCCTGGCCGCTAGCCTAGCAGCCTGGCGCCCAAGCCACCCACCCACATGCACCACCACCACACCAAACCATAGCAGCCATAGCAGCCATACAGCGAGAGCACACACCCAAAGTGGCCCGTCCACACACCACACACCACGAACGGCCACCCTCGTTGTGTGTCTTGTTCTGTCCCAACTTTCGATACCATCACAGCAGCAGCAGCAGCCAGCAGCAGCAGCAGCGACAAGAAGACGGTCAGCTAGCAAGGGGACAGTCGCTCGCAGCAGCAGCAGCAGCAGAGCTAGCAGCGCTTCCTAACTCTCGACGCTGGTCTGTCTATCGACAAACCTCTCTGCCTCTGCTACACGACATCACCACTCGTCTCTTTCTTCGAGTGCCATCAGACGATCTGAACATTGGCATCACAATTTGTTTTCGCTGGTCGTCGAGACGCAAAAAATACCACACACATCCCTCACTCTTCTTCTACATATCGAACTGTCCGAGCGATAAACGCTGCGCGCGCTCGACATAGCTTCAGAGGCGACATTCCAACAAACAAGACACTTGCAGGCGTAGTGTCGTGTGGCCCCCTCACTCCTTCGACCCCTGGCGACCTTTCATTGTCGTTGAATACCGGCATCCATTGCTGGATCTAAAGTACACTGCGCGATATCCTACTGCATCAGAGGTGCAGAGAGGACGCGTTGAAGCAAACATCGACCAACTTTTGTGGTCTCTATATCACGAGTCAAAACGCGACCGGTCGTCGACACTGAGCACCCGAGCACTGCAGGATCATCACGCCCGAGTGCATTGTTATACCTCTGTGCATCGACCTTTGCCCCCTTTGTCATTGCATTTGTGATCCGACGTCCGAGCGCGTGCCCAGCAACAAGCTCAGCAGGCTAAATCCCGCGTGAGTGCAACCATCCGTCTATGGGTGACCCACCCACATTCCACACATCCCCCTTGCTACCCCTTTCGTCCATCAAACATGCCGCATACACACACAACCACTCTCCTTGTCTTCTGAGGTGATCGTCTGCATATCACTCCGTCTGGCGAAGGTTTTGTATCCATCGCCGTTGTTGCGGGCACTCCGACTCTTACTCCTCCGTCCTTATCGCCCACTGCCACCGACTCCCGTCTATCTATCCCAACGCGAAGCAACCTGCTGACATCTGTCGTTTCTGGGTATCGGCTCTGATCTTGTTTTAATCTCATATTCGAACCTCCCCTCCAAACGCGTCTGTGCGCTTGTCCGTGAATCCTGCTTCCTGGTTCTCTCCTTCTACTGTGGAACCCACTGGTCGACCCTACTCTATTCCATTCGCTCTCTACAGTTGTCGTCTCATCGCAATCTAGGCAACGAATATCAGGACACTGAGCAATTCTGGCGATCTCCTATCCTATACTGTCGTTCATTGAGTGAGTCAAGCATCCTGGTCATCATCACTGCTATGACATGCTGACACTGGACTTTTCGTTCTTGTGACGCCTTGCACACGCACTCTCATACTCTCTGCAACAACCGCGTCAACGGCTCTACCTTACATCTTACCTCTGGACATAACCGCTATCTGTGTTGCCTTTTGAACGTCCAACACAACGAACACACCGCATTAACCACCCCCGACACCCCTTTTGTCTCCTTTGGCCACAACAATAATACCCACCACATCAGTCCGCACACTCCATCAATTCATCGTCGCCAGCAGCTGCGCCTGCCTGCTGCATAACACGCCTCATAGCTGTCAGGCAGTCGCCACTGCCTCTGACGGCCCCATCATTCTCCCACTACCCCCCACCACGACATGTCAATCTCGCGCAAACGTGTAGGCTCAGTTAGTCAGCGTAACGATTCTCCGCTCCCGCCTTTGGATATCCAGTCGATCCAAATGCCGCCGAATCCGTGAGTACAGCGTAGGCTTGGAGTACAGATCTGGTGGCCTTTTGCAAGGAGGCCTTGGCCACCCACGCCTATGATGGCGACCATCGCTCACACCCGCAGACAGAACGCGCTCGCCCTCAAGACGGCGGCTTTGTCATCGACAAAGACGCTGTTCCAGATGGCATCGAGTCTGAAGAAGCGGTTACGAAATGTGGAGGACTTTGCGCCCTTTCTTGGTGGGTACAATGGGTTACAATAGGTCGACTAACCCCCCTCAGACCAGCCAGCAGGCGCCCCACAATTAGACGTCGTGTCACATATGTGCCACGTCTTCCGCCTGGGGTCCTCTCTCTGTCACATCTACAACAACCTCATCCCCTCCTTCACCAACCCATCCTCCGCCGTGTACGCCGACCTTCCAGCACCACAACCACTGGCATACGAGTTTCCGGCATTCATGCATGCACCAGAGGGCGTGCGCAACTTCGCCAAGAAGCCGGAGAACAAGCGCGCGTGCAAAAAGTACATTTACGATTTCATCAACAACATGAAGCAACGGTTCGAGGAGGGACGATGGCATGTTGAGCTGTGGGCTGTCAACGAGCTGTATGGACGAGAAGGAGACGACATGGAGCACGAGTCGTTTGACACGAGCAGTCTCATGAAGGTGTTTGTGACGGTCGAGACGATGCTCGACAACTTGCCAGACTCTTGCCTGTCTCCGACATCAGCAACACCGACAACACCGTTTGGGTCCAGCTGTCAGTCGCTTGCTGCTCTCGGTCCTATGACGAGCATTAGCAACAGCCGGAGCGCACGCGCGTCCTACGAGGGGGGCCAATATCCGTCTTCTGCGAGCACGCTTGTGAACGGTCACAGCGCGATGCCGACAAACGGTGTAATCAATCTCGACGACTCGTTCACTTCTGCCTCGACGTTGGACAACTCGCAGCAGCAGATCAACAAGCTGGCGAGTGCGATCGAGCCTGGGAACGCGATCAAGGCAGTGGAGGAACTGGTCAACTCGGAGCGACAATACGTCCAAGAGTTGGAAATCCTCGAGCGCAACGCGTCCGAGATCCTTCGAGCTGAGCTCGTGTCCGCGGAGACGTCTTACGCCATCTTCTCGAACCTGCGCCAGATCCTGGACTTCCAGCGCAAGTTTCTGATCAAGCTCGAGACCGAGTTTGAGCCAGTGGAGGAGCGAGGCCAGTCCGCATGGGTCGAGGGGCGCTGGGGTCGACCATTCTCCACGATGGAGAAGGAGTTCGAGTGTTACGGCCCGTATTGCGCCAACTACATGGACGCAATAAAGGTCATCAACAACTACATGGTCAACCTGATGATCGGCCAGGAGCTGCCAGAGGGTCAGCGACCATGTCTTCACCCAGAGCGCGAGCTGCCAGCTTTCATGATCAAGCCCATCCAGCGTGTGACCAAGTACGGACTCCTGCTTGAGGCTATCCTTAAAGCGACAGCCAAGCACGACTACGCATATCGCCAGGAGTTGGAGGAGGGCATTGCTGCCGTGCGCCGCATTGCCGCAGACATTGACGAGACCACTGCGTTCAAGCACAAGCAGGAGACAGTGCGCGACTTGGTCGAGCGTGTCGACGACTGGAAGGGCCACGACCCTGACAAGTTTGGCAGCCTGTTCCTCGATGACCAGTTCACCGTCACGAAGGCGGACTCTCCGCGCGACTACCACGTCTTCCTGTTCGAGAAGATGATGCTCTGCTGCAAGGACATTGTGCCGGACAAGAAGGGCAAGTCGGGCAAGAACTCGAATATGCTGCGCAAGGACAAGACGACGAGCAAGTCGCAGATGCAGCAGAAGCCGCGCTTGGCGCTCAAGGGTCGTATCTTTGTATCCAACATCACTGCAGCACAGCTCATCCCGGCCAACTCGTCCGAGCCATACGCGCCGTCTCGTGTGCAGATCATCTGGTCTGTGCCTTCCAAGAACGGCGACTCGGAGAACGACATTGAGGACTCGTTCATCATGTCTGGCCGTACTGAGGAGCAGATGAAGCGCTGGTCGGAGAAGGTGATGGAGCTTGCCAACAAGGCACGCCAGGAGAACATTGAGCGTGAGCGTACACGTCACGACTCGCGTGGCTACTACTACACGCACTCGCAGTTCGCCCCACCTACACCGGCACAGGAGATGCAGAACTACTTCTCGCCCACGACACCAGCGAATCACAACACGGCCCTGTCGCCAAACTACTACGGCGAGGACGCGGAGGACATCCCCTACAGGCCGCCATCTGGTCCAACAGGTTTGGCACTCTATGGAGTGCCCGGTATGCCTTTCCCAGGCGCAAGTCGCAGGGCTCAGAGCCAGCAATCTATACCGCCAGCACAGGCAGCCGAGCTGCGTACTCGTGCGATGACCGAGGACCAGAATGGCCCAAGCATCACTCAATGGCGGCAACAAGCGCCTCCGCTGCCGCAAGCGCCGCCACTGCCGAGGATCACCTCTGGCGCCTCGGTCGCAGGTTCCGAGTCCTCATGGGGCACACATGGCATGTCCCACGGCAGTGTCAGTGCTGGTCCGTCACGGCGGCAACCGAGCCAGTCCCGCATCGACGTCGAGGACCTCGCTGGCGCCCCGCCCATCGCGTACGCTCGCTACGAGCACTCGGCGTCGCAGCGTGGCCACTCTCGCGCTGCAGTGCCCCAGTCATCCTCAACGCCCGCTGTTGCTGCCGCCAACGGCTCCCTGCGCAACCGGAGCCACTCGTCCCCGAACGTCCAGCTGGCGATGCAGCAGCCGCTGCCACCACTGCCGAATGGTCCTACTGCCAGCCCTGTCGCGCTCGCTGCGTCGTCTTCTGCTTCCTCCTCATCCGGGTGGTACCCCCCCCAGAACGGGGCTCACCCGTACGCATCTGCCGGTTCTGCAGCGTCCCTGTCATCGTCATCAGGTGTCGCCTCGACGGCGCCACCGCTCTCCCACCACCACAACCGCAACAGCACCGGCGGGAAGCGCTCGAGCCAAGAGTCAGAGACCACAGAGACATCCGACACATCGAGCCAGAGCCCACGCACACCGTACACAAACCCCACATCAGGAAGCGACCTACGCGGCGCGACGCCAGTGTCCCGCCAGAACAGCCAGGATGCAGCGCAGCCAGCAGGACCTCCACAACAGGTATACATCAAGGTGCGGTGTGGCGATGGGCACTTTGTCATCGGCATGGCTGCGGACTTTACCTTCCAGATGCTGTACGACCGGGTGCAGAAGAAGCTCAAGAACGTCAGCGTCCGCCACGCGGCGGGAGACCAGCTCGTCAAGATCAAGTGGCTCGACAGCGACGGCGACGAGGTGGCGATCAAGACGGATGCGGACGTGCAGATCATGGTGCTGGAGAGTGCCGAGGAGCAGATTCAGCTCATCGCCGCGTGAGCCGGTCGCTGGTCTCCCTACCCCTCCCTTTTCCATGTACATCTGTCTGCGTCTGTATCCCACGTCTGTCTCCTGCTCTCCTGCCCGCTCTCCTTTCCATTCCCTTTCCCTGTCTCGATCATGTTGTTTGGGGTATTGACGAGGTAGATGTCGCCTGTTCTAGCCGCGATTGTAACGTTACGTACGATGATGCAGTCTTAACGACAAGTGGCCAGTGTGGACTTGAGTCTGAGATGAGATAACTAACGCGAGTGACCTGGAGGCTGATCTGTCACACAGGAGTTTGGGTCAGCCAACGCAAATGAGTGCGAGTTGGCAATGCAAATGCTTGTACATCTTGGAAAGCAACGTCAGGTGCAAAGGCAAGGTTGGGTTGTCTGCCGCAGACAGCATCTCTCTGTATACAAGTCCCTGACAGCAACGAGTCTCTGACAGCAACAAATCTCTGACACCAACGACAAGAATAAGGACTGCGGGTACACAGGTCAATCAATCTTGATCATCAATTGATCAATTAGCCACACTGCCACGCCGCTCGACTTTTACAGAACAGCAACCACTGATGCCAGGCTTCACGCCGCGTTGCTGTCTGAGGCTTGCGTGCAACAGCTACTACCCCAAACTACCCAACGCAAACAGCAGCTTCTGAGGTGCTACTCCACTGCCGCCAGATGCCGTAGCCGTATTGTTTACTTGCGCGGATAGCGTGAAGCTGAAACGATATCTCCAGAAGAGATGAAACCTTGGGTTACCAAAGAATTTATGCGCACTAGCCCCAGCTTAAGACGCGTTGTGGGTTTCTCGTGAGACCCAGCGCTTCATCTGGCACCCCAAAACCGGCATTACCACGTCAAAGAGGACGATGGTGTTGATCATGCTTTTGTCAGGCTACAACCTCAGATTGTTGACCGGACTGTAGTTGGCTCAACCTCGCCGCAACCAGCGGCCGCGCATCGTTCCAGAAAACAGATTCAGTGTACAGCTGATGTGTTACAGAATTCTCTCCACAGCTCGTGATGCTCGATATAAGGCAGTTTCTGAAATAACAAGCATGGACGAGTCAGTCAGTAGCCACACTTCACCTTCTACACTCTCGCCAGCTCGATAACCTCCGCCGTATCCGGATATACAACACCGGTGACTGTACCGGCCACACGCGAGTCTGCTCCCGTCGCCACTCACCACCTGCAACTTTCATGAGGCCATCATTAGCGCGCGTCGGTGGACTCGCAAGACTTTACACACTACTCGGGCCATCCAGTCCATCCGGCGTGTAAACACCTCACTCATCAGGCAGGACGTACGGTTGCCTTCACCCTCAACTCAAACAAGACTTGCCGAGTTCCCGTTCTCTGACGGAGTCGAGATATCGGCTTGGCTTCATCGCACCTCATTCAATCAGCCACAACGACCTCAGCCCTCCGCGCCTGTCTCATCAACGCAACCCACCCTGCTACATCCACACTATGCTCCACCTCTCGCGCTCGTTTGCGACGTCGTCGCGCACTGCTGCAGCTGCAGCGGCAGCAACAGCCGCCAAGCCGGCGTACACTCCCGCCCGCCGCGTCGCGGCTCGTCCTGCCCCTGCAAGCGCACGAGCTGCCGCTGCTCGCCTCTCAGCTTCACGGGCAGCCAAGGCGCCTGCTGCTGTGTCACCCGCTGCAACCCCAGCTGCAAGGCCAGCAGCTCCAGCCGCATCAGCTGCTGCTGAGCCCGCGCCTCCTGCCGATCTGGACGACTTTGCAGCCTCCGCCTTCGACGAGATTGAGGACTATGCGCACCTCCGTGCTCCAGCCGCCTCCGCACCGGCACCATCGCCGCCGCTCCAGTCTCTCCCTGGAGCAGGCTACGACCCTCTTCCGCCTGCGCCTGCTGTCCCCTCATCCTCGTCCTCGGGTTCCGCCTCCTCGCCTGCACTCACACACACTGCTGTGCGAGCGCGCACCCAGACAGATGAGATCGGCACAAAATCCATGGGCGACGGGTATGTCTTCAGGCTGCCCGGCGAGCAGGCCGTCGAGGACTGGACGACCTCGTTCCGGGGGTTGAGTGAGCGGCCCTTCGACCGCGAGGTTGCCGATGC
Source organism: Cutaneotrichosporon cyanovorans (assembly GCA_002335625.1). Taxonomy (NCBI): domain Eukaryota; kingdom Fungi; phylum Basidiomycota; class Tremellomycetes; order Trichosporonales; family Trichosporonaceae; genus Cutaneotrichosporon; species Cutaneotrichosporon cyanovorans. Next base: position 11,746 of record BEDZ01000070.1, read on the forward strand.
GCTCCTGAAGCCTCTGGATGCACACGATATCGAGATCAAGCCGGACGGGTTGCTTTACCTCCCCGAAATCAAGTATAGGCGCACACTGAACGCCGCGTTTGGCCCAGGAGGATGGGGCATGGCGCCGCGTGGGGAGACGCACATCGGCCCGAGGATCGTGTCCCGCGAGTGGGGGCTGGTGTGTCTTGGTCGGTGAGTGTGGGAGGCTTTGGGTCATGTGGTGTGTATGCCGAGTTCATACACAGAGCTGGTTCTTTGTTTCATTGCTTGAAAGTTTATTGAACACCTCTTTGCTGTTCCTCACACAATATCTGTGGTCCCTCACCGATCAGTCAACTCGATTTGCCATGACCTGGCTTCGGAATCTCTGCTGACCCCAGCCTCGTCGCCATCGCCCGCGGAGAGCAGGAGTACTTCGACCCCTCAGGCATCCCGACCGCCACCGAGGCGTGCAAGTCAAATGCCCTCATGCGCTGCTGCAAGGACCTCGGCATCGCCTCGGAGCTCTGGGACCCGCGCTTCATCCGCGAGTTCAAGGCAAAGTACTGCGTCGAGGCGCTGGTCGAGCACGTGACGCAGAAGAGGAGGTGGGTCGCACTGTGAAGCTCAGCTGACATCAGGCGCAAGCTGTGGAGGTTGAAGACGGGCAAGTTTGACTACCCGTACAAGGAAGTAAAGGACACTGGATCCACGTTTGGGAGGTAAATTCAGGTTGGCGAGATCGTAGACTAGGATAGCTTGTTTCGCTGTGTATATAAGACCTAAGGTTTACGATAGATCAGTAGTGACTGATAGAGTAGACATGTACGATACCTCTCTCGCTGCGAGTTGGTCATGTGATGTGTTGGAATTTCTCCGTCAGTATGCGTTACCAATGGATCTTGCCAGGCTCGTACGTGTTGGCCTGCTTGCGATGACTGAGGATACAACGTATCATACAACACCACATACAGTCTATGACAATCTATCTCCCTCATCTCTAGAACACCTCCACGCGCTGCTCAGCCCCGCATTCACACCGCTGCAGGCACATCGTATCTCCCTCCTCTGTCTCCACCTCCTCTACATCCACAAAGTCGTGCACATGTTCCATTTCCTGCCGCCGTTGGAATTTGGCATTCCGTGTGCGTTTTCGCAATCTGATATCAGCTGGCCTTCCTGTCTGGACTGCGAGTCCACACTCACTCCCTCAGCCCAGCTTCGAACTTTTCCTCCCTCTTGCGCTTTTTGAATTGCTCGCGTCGTTCGTACTCTTTGTCGAGGCCTTCCTCGCCGCCCCACTTGTCCCATGCGACCTGGTGTCAGCGTTTGTCTACCGCAGTCATTAGAAATCGTCAATCATGAACACGCTCTCGCGACTCTCATGATGTCCATCATTTCAACCACTCACCTCCTCCACCTGCATGCGCAGGAACAGCATCATGTTCGAGTACGTCGACGCGTGCGGATTCGGCTTGAGCAGGTGCTTCAAAAGCTCTGTATCTCGCAGCTCCGGATCTGTGAGCAGGTAGTCCTCCTTGCACTCGGTCTTGGTGAGGAGACTGTACTTCTCCGGGTGCTCCTTCTTGCACTTGTTGCACACGCGCACGTCGAACACCTTGAGAAACTGGTGATCGATCTCGAGCGACTTGCACTCGTCACACCGCGGAGACTCGTCGGGAAAGATTGCTGATGTCAGCGGGAGCGTTTCAGTGTAAAACGAGCCCTCTCAGCAATGCTCTCCCACATAGAAACTTTCAGACCACCAGAGGAGGTATCCACAAACAGCCAGCAGCATAGAATCCAGATAAACGTCCCCACACTCCTTTGTTTTCGACAACCTGGTCGACGTCCGAAATGCAACCCTACACCACTGTCTCTCACTCCACTCCCATCCGATATTACTCCTCACTTCCCCGCAATACCCACCTGGCTCCTCTCCCTCCCGCATCATCTGCTTCTCCCGCTGCTTCTGCCTCGCAATCTCGACCACCGACTGGATCCTATCTCCATCGTCGTCCTCGGTCAAGAAACCGCCACGCGAATTCCTCAGCTTGCTCAGATCGTACTCGAAGTACTTCCCCAACTGCGAATCTCGCCGCAGCGGCACCTCCTCTGCCGGTACAGCCTGCTCTGCTACCATGTTGCGCGCGTTCGCTGGCGCGGCAGGTCGAGTGTGGACATACTTCTGTCCCCCTCCTGCAGCACCAGCGGGCGCAGCAGCAGGGACAGAGTGCTTCGCCTTCGCCTTGAGACGGTTCAGCGCCGCCTGCCGCGCTTGCGCGGGTGTGAGGTCCGGCATCGCGTCGAGGGGCAGGTGTTGCTGAGTGCTCAAGTGTTGGTAATCGAAGGTGCCAAAGTTGAAGATCTGATCGCCTGACTCATGACTTTAGTGGTGCTCCATGGGTGGCGACCAGATTGATCGGCAACGGCAACTCCCACGTGGTCCTCCATCATACCTGTGTTAGCCGCGCATATCCGTCCCGGTCTTAAGGCAGCGAGCGCAGTGTCCGGCCCGGGCGTACGGCAAGAGCATGCAGTGGACATGTGGACAGGAGCGAAGCGATAGAAGAGCATCCGAGAGAGCATTTGCTCGTGTGTTCTGACACTCCCTGTTGTACTCGTAACGCCATGGCCAGCAAGAAGCTCACGATCGTGGTCGGCTGCGACGACGCCGGCCTCCAGTACAAGGACACGCTCAAGGCAGACCTCGAGAAAGACCCCCGGGTGGAAAAGGTCATCGATGTTGGGATCAACGGCGACGACAAGACGGCGTACCCTCACATTGCGGTTGACGCTGCGCGCAAGATCACAGCAGGTGAGGCAGACCGTGCTCTGTTGATATGTGGGACTGGTGAGTGTGGCGCCACGGCAGTGCCACTCGCCACTGCGTGGAGTGGGCACAGTGTTGTCTCGTGTCACTGTCCATAAGGGACGAAAGTTGTTAGAACGCTGAGCAACTTGGTCAGAGGGCTGCGACATGAGAAGTGCCTCTGTGCAGCCTGTTCCTCACCCCTGTGTAGCTCCTTTACTGACTGCAGGCCTCGGCGTCGCCATCTCGGCGAACAAGGTCCCCGGCATCCGAGCAGTCACCGCCCACGACCCTTTCTCAGTGGAGCGTGCGATTCTCTCCAACAACGCACAGGTGCTCTGCATGGGCCAGAGGGTCATTGGCATCGAGCTGGCCCGCAAGCTCACAAAGGACTGGCTCGGCTACACCTTTGACGAGAAGAGCGCAAGCGCCAAGAAGGTCGAGGCGATCCACGAGTATGAGAAGAAGTAGGAGTATCAGACGGGTAGAAGAGACGGCGAACACTGCATAATAGCATCGAGAGTGAGCAGCATGGAGACGTGCATTATGCATAGCATCGTGACCGGCAGTGATATCATCGTCCTAGATCCGCGTATGTGTCCCAGAACAAGCGGGGGTGTGTGAGGGGGGATCATCCGTAAGGACGAAATTACAGACATCCCAGAGGTCTGTGTTGCTTTTGTGAGCTTTCTGCTGCCCTCACAAATCAGTTGGATGTCAGTCACGTCAAAGGCTGTTGATGACGTCGGCGCATAGACAGGCTATACAGGCCGGTTGAGCTGGGCAGGCGTCAATGAAACGAGACATGCAAGTATAACTATGAGGCTGTTCGACTGAGCGCGGCTACCCACAGCTCTGGGCCATGGATCCACCCTCATCTTCGCTCCTTCCGCGTGGTAGCTGTACTCCCCAGCACCGTACGAACTAAGGTAAGGCTTGGAACCTTCCTCGGCCTATTTGTTCCTCATCTTCGTCCACTCCTGCTTCTCTCCAGCCTCGCGGCCTAGTCTTTCTTCTCCTTCTTCTCCTCGTCGCCAGGCTGGTACTCCTTCACATCGTTGAGACCCACGCGCCGAGCAGTGGCGGTGACACGCTCCTTCTCGGACATGCCGTGGATGGGGTTGTACCTCTTAAGCAGGTCCTGGGGTCAGTTGAATTCTGTGCCATTGTGGTTTCCCTACTGCCCCACAACCATCCCACATCTCTTGAGATCACAGCAACTACTGCCCTCCTCGAGAGACCTCGTTTTCTTTCCAAGCTTGGGCTTGGCTCCACATCTCGAACCATATCGTTTGTCTCAACTCAACTCCACCCGAACCTCTCACTCCTCAGATCTCCAGTCAGAGTCCAGTTCAGCCCCAATTGACGCATTGACTCTTGCTTCCCAATCGTCAAGTCCTCCTCCTTTCTCCTTTGTCACCGATAGAGCAGGTTTTGGTGCCCTTTCGCGCCCATTGTTCTCTGCAGTGGCTACGAATTGCTCCGTAATCTCCTCTCCCTATCCCCTGTTCGCTTTCATTCCGTCCAGAACCAGCATAGCATATCCACTCTTCGCGAACCAGTCTGTCCACTTGAGATTCACTCATGGCAGATCTCGGCTGTTTCCACCTTGCCTCCTCTTGCAGCACTGAGCATACTTCATCACGTCGTCGGCTCCTCTCCTTGGGCACACTCGCTCTGCGGTTCCAGTCCACACTTCTCACTCACACTGTATAACCTGTTCGCCCGCAAGAAGTCCCTCGTCTCCAGCAATGTCCTATCGAGCGCAGCAGCGTCCTTCGCACCCTCCACCAGCGCACGCATTTGCCTCTCCGCGGTGGGGTTGCGCTTCGCCCGGGGGTTGATCGACTGAAGTCAGCAAATTCACTACGCCCCACTTACGGTCAGGCGCAGCTCCCTCAGGACGTGGCGGTACAGGTGCTTCGGTGGCGCGGCGGTCGACATGGCGTTGATGGTCAGTAGTCGTAAGCAGTGGAGGAGATGGACATGAAAGTGGGTAATCAACGGACATTTTGATTCCGTTATCAGCCGGTCACCACCACCATAGACCACAACTGTCACAGCCATGAGCGCAGCTTACGCAGCAGGCAGAGTCCATGCAATACATGCTCGATGCAATATTATACAACAGCCACAGCTACGCGTTGATCCCAGCAATGAGGGTCTGTAACCTCGTCTCGAAGAGGGACGAGTTGATGGGCATCTCGGGGGTGTGGAAGGGGTTCTTCATTACTGCGTCGGAGTCTGGGGTCAGCCTGAAGGGTCATACGTCAATGAGATATGTGAGACGACGTACAGATCTCGTAGACGCGCTTCTGAAGGTCTTCTAGTCCCGGCTGGTTGAGCGAGTGGAGGATGACGAACTTTGTGCCTGTGGTCAGCGAGCCGTCGATTGCAACGCTGATCTGACTACGAAGGGGACGCAGCACGAGACAGAGAATGGGTCAGCAGACTAATACGCCTGCGCTTCCAACACAGGTCGTGAAGCACACCTGCATATCTGCCTATCTGCAGGTGGACAGTCACTTGTAGTCTGCAACTGATCGACATACATGCCCCGCAAAGCAGCGCGGGCCGCACCGTCATTCATCAAGCCACAACTCACCAGTCGCAGTCAGATACACGCTCCCACCCCAACCCTCAGCCTCAAAGCTCTGCAGCCCCGCAGGTGGCCCAGGCGGCGGTGCTGGCGATAACCGTGCAGTGATGGCGTGGATACCGTGCAGTGTTCCGGCTAGGATGAGGAGGTCGTTCAGTGGCAGTGGGGGGAGGGTGTCTGGCGTCAGCGGGCGAGCCGCAGAAGCACCAACCTGAATACGACCGGCTGAAGACCAGTCCGCCGGCCTTGTTGATTACCCAGAGCGAGTGAATCGTCATTGCAATGGGTGTATGGGTGAAGACTACTGCTGCGACAGGGAATGTCACGACGCGTTCAGTGTCATGCCTCATGTTGTTGGATCACGTGTGGTATAGCCTGACATCCGGGATGGTAGGGCAGGTCTATCTACGTGCTGCAATGCTGTCTATGCTACGTCTGTCTGTTTATCTGCTCGATCGGACGCGACGCGCTCTCAGTGACGCAACTATGAATCAGGCTACACGGTTTCATGATCGGAGAGAGAGAAAAAGGGTCATGCTGCCCAGCGCGTACGTTCTAGAACAGATTATACATGTGCTGATTGACAACTAAAGAGTCTATAGTACATAACACAACTGCAGTCAGCACCTGCCACACACGCAATGACAGTGGAATAAAATCAGACATCCAAGGAAGAAAAGACTTCTTAGCATCTCGCCCAACCACCGCAGCGTTGCCGGCTGCATTGTAGCCCGCAGGGAATGCGCCCAGCTCAACGGAAGGTTCAAGACCGGAACCGGGGCACTCAACCATTGGAGGCGCAGCGTTGGTAGTGTGGGACAACTCCGGCGCGGAGGACGCGTCAGTGGAAACTGCGTATGGTTTTGAAAAACATTCATCATAGAGAAGGGAGGTTGGATGCGGGACTCACCTAGTGGAAAATTTGCAGCCAGGCCAGGCATCGAGCACGAGATATGCACTGCATAGGATCGAGCCTGCATTGTCAGCTACTGTTCAGAAGCTCGTTGCAAGACGTAGGTTTCAGTCATAGGCACTGGCAAGCGCCGTAAGCCCGCACACAAGGTGAGGGGGTCCGGGAGCCCCTGCGAAGGGGTCCCTATCTCGTTCGACATGGTCGGTAAGACGGGGAGAGAATAAGAAGGTCATCACTAAGCTGCAGCTGCGAGTACACCGTGGTGCACGAGCGCAAGCAGCAGTGGGAGAGTGTCAGAGACTGGTACTCACTCGATGTGTCTGGCCTGTTTGCTGTTGAGAGATGAATGAGAACACTGACATTCGCGTTCTAGAATTCTGAAGATAACCTGCTCAGCGGAGAGGGGCGAGCGGCGGCAATTGTGCAATCACCGCCATGTGGCATGGTGGGGGAGTTGCGGGCGTGCCTGGTGGCCACCTCCGATAGCTGTTGCAATCACCCGATATCAGCTTTGTGGATGTCGTACACCCTTCGGCAGCGTCAAGCGCTCGTGAGAAGCTCTTAACACATCACTCTCTCACTCAAAAGGCGAGCTACGACAGCCGAAGAATTCGAAACAGGATGAAGGTCTCGCCATCACTGCTCTCTGCTGCCCGGTCGGTTGCTGGACCATCGCGCCGCCGCCTCCCTCTCACGTCTCTCCCATCGTCTGTGTCTGTGGCGTCAAGACGTGCTCGCCCATGTATCGCCACGCCGTCGTCTCGGCCGGTAGGCGCTCGAGGATTCTTCTCTCTCCCGGACATTTCGAAGCTGGCGAACCTCGTGCCGGGACAGGAGGGGCTCGAGCTGAGTGGGGAGGAGCAGCATTTCCATGCCAAGAAGGTGCTCCCGTGAGTACAGCCGGCGTGGCTTTGAGCTTTGTCTTGTGCTGACACTTGCCTCCCTGCGACTACCTACTACCTTATGTGCGACATACTCGACTGTATTACTACTCGCCTGTTGATGCGCGGCTCATCACTACAGCTACACCCCAGCCCAGCTGTATGAACTCGTATCCGACGTCCCAGCCTACGCAGGCTACATCCCCTTCTGTACCAGCTCGACAGTCCTCGACGCATCAGGACGGCCAGCACTAGCATGGAAGCCCGGCCGTGAGCCATTCACCGTCGAAGCAGAGCTCGCAGTAGGGTTTGGAGGCCTGGAGGAGCGGTATATCTCAAAGGTCGTAGGAACACCGTTCGAGCAGGTGTCAGCTACAGCATCGAAGCAGACCCCGCTGTTCAAGAACCTCGTCACTACATGGTCATTCCAGCCTGCATCTCCGCCGCCACCTGGGGCGCCTAAGGGATCAGTTGGGCCGACTATTCTCACTATCGACCTCACTTTCGCATTTGCCAACCCTCTCCACCGGATCGCCAGTCAGGCTGTGTTGCCAAAGGTCGCGGACAAGATGGTTGAGGCGTTCGAGACGCGCGCGCACGAGGTGTGGGGTCGTCGCTAGGCGTGTTCCCTGGTAGTGGAGCTCGCTGGCTGTTTCCTTAATGTTTGGGCCGGGTCGGGTTTGGGTCATAGAGAGGGTTTGTTATATTGTATGCTTCACGTTCATTGCATCTTATGTCAGTTAGGTCTGAAGAGAGACCGGTGTTCTGGTTCTACCCTGAACACGAAGTGTATGGGACGTTACTCGTGCTTGGCAACTTTTGCAGTGCTGACCGTCTGTGGATCAGCCGTCCATCGCTTAGAGTGCTTTAGCAACACAATTGGCATACTTGCTAGGCTCTGCTAGTGAGGATGGTTCCATACGTGGGAGTCAGATGTTTGGTCCACGCTGCTGATGCGTGAACTTGGAATTGTGCAGAATCGACCTCGCCAACAGATACTGTCTGAAGGACAAATCCAACCGCGACCGGGTTTTTGGACGGGATCCAGGTTCAAATTTGCTTCCGCTTTCGGATTCGTCCATTATACAGTTGTAGCTGTACCCCGGTACAGGTAAGACTGTA
>BEDZ01000071.1:0-18728 GCA_002335625.1 Cutaneotrichosporon cyanovorans
CGCTCCATCCCCCCCCCCCCCCCCCCCCCCCCCCCCCCCCCCCCCCCCCCCCCCCCCCCCCCCCCCCCCCCCCCCCCCACAGCCCCCCCCACCCCCCCCCCCCCCCACCCCCCCCCCCCCCCCCGCCCCCCCCCCCCCCTCCCCCCCCCCCGCCACACCCCCGCCAGAGTCCCAGTCCCCCGATGCAACCCAGGACGCCGAGCACCGCCGCGCATGGTGGCGCAACCAGATCGACTCCGACGCAGCCTACCACGCCTTCTGGCCCCTCTTCCCGCGCACCACGTACCCGTCCTTACCCACCCCCACTCGAAAACGAAAGCGCACAACCAACGACGCCTTCAGGCCAGCACGCAACCTCGCGACCCTCCCGCACCCGTTCCACCCGGACATCACCTACTACTGCGCGCACGCGCACAATAGGGTGCACTGGATCATTCCCATTCACGGGCCAGTGATCATCCCCCGCCTCAACGACCCGGTGATCCAGGAAGGTGCACGGCCGTGGCCCTCCCGTGCAGAGTACTACGCGGACGGGCAGCTCCCACAGTCTGCATCAGAGACCAAGCGCCCAGCAGTGCTGAGGTGGACGCCTGAGCTGTTGAAGTCCTTCGTGCACAGCTACTTTGAGCCCACGTACCGCGATCCCGAGAGGCCGTACGGTGCGCTGCATATGGCGCTCTCGGGGCCAAAGCCGGATCCATATCTGGCATTGGAAGCGCCACCGCCATTGGATGCTCATACCCATCTGCCTGTTCTTCAACTACCACCAGGCCGCACTTCTCGTCCACAAGACCCATCCGATCCACCCCCACCCCCCACCCGCCCTGAAGCCGGCGACCACATCCGCATCTACTGCGACGCAGCACGCGCAATGAGCCTCCGCACCTGGCTGCACTGGTGGACGGTCGAGGACGCGAGCGGGGTGAAGCTTCGGCCATTCGACCGAGCGCGATTCACACTCGTCGGGCCGCGGGGCGAGGCGCTTGTCGTCGCATAGCATAGTCAGCATGAATGTCACTGTTGTAAATCATATGCATGTACCCTTTCTGCAATGATAGTGCTTTTTGTCAAAGATAGAATGCATAAGGGGCATGTAGCGATGGTTTGCTCGGGTAGTCGCCTCGCGCTATCAGATAAGAACCGTCTTCGTGCCTGGATAATCCGACGCGACTGACCGCTGGATACAATAATCACTGCTCCCATCAGTTCGATTGTTGCTGTTGCTCTCTTTCTCATCAGTGATCACACGCTATGGCCGCTGTTGCGACTGCGACGGGCGCTGCGGCGTCATCAGCACAGGTTCAGGCTGCAGCCGAGTCTGTCATAGCTGCGTCTGACGCTCCTGCGAGTGGCTCCGAGGCCGCAAATACCACTGTCGCATCGAATGGCACGAACGCCGTAGCCCAAGACACTGCCCAGACGGACACCAAGGCCACCGAGAAATCCCCCATAGGCTCCCCCGAAGGCTGGCCAGCACTACACTCTGGCCACCCGCTGCTCGACTTCCACTCCCGCCTAGGCGAGATCATCGCCGCCGCGGGCCACTCGAAGATATGGGGCGTGACGCTGAACTCCACTACGTCGGAGTTTGGCACTTTCCTAATCTTGCAGAAATTCCTGCGCTCAGTACAGGGCGATCTCGACGCTGCTGCCGCGTCGCTGGGCAAGACGCTAAAGTGGCGCAAGGAGTTTGGCCTCGACCAGGGCAAGGAGGAGGACTTTGGGGCCGCCTTCGAGAACCTGGGCTATGTGACGCATCTGCCGCATAAGAGTGGCGAGTTGGAGGTGGTGTGCTGGAACTTGTATGGGGGTGTGAAGGATCTGGGGAAGCCGTTTGGTGATCTCGACAGGTGAGTGGAGTTCTGCAAGACGCTGCACAAGTAGCTCCTGCAGTGTCCTGGACGATCGCGGATCTCCTTCCAGATACTATCGCAAGCTCACAATGTCTTCCAAAAGACCATTCTACAAAAACAATGACAGCCGCTTCGTACGGGGAGTTATGAAAGCCTGCTCAGCTGGCCGTACCACTCTCAGAGCAAGGGAAGTCGTCAATGTGTCTGTCTAGGTGCCTGCATGGCTCTGGTCTGAGAGTCTGAGGAGTATCACGAGTATCACGAGGGCTTGTTCGCAATCCAGCTCTATGGTACTTGCTGCAGAGCATATCTCATCTCCATTGAGCACTTTTACTCCCTCCCAACGACTTTTGCTGACCCCAGGTTCCTGCGCTGGCGCGTGGCCATCATGGAACACGCCATGGCCCACCTGCACCTCGCCACAGCCCACACCCCAATCCCTGACTACGGCAAAGGACCTGACCCCCACCGCCTCGCCCAAGTGCACGTCTACACTGGCGTGTCGTTCCTCCGCCTCGACCCTCGAGTCAAGGCCGCGTCAAAGGCCACGATTCAGCTCATGGCAACACACTACCCCGAGACACTGGGGCGCAAGCTCTTCGTCGGCGTCCCGGCAGTCATGACGTGGATGTTCGCCGCGGTCCGCATGTTCATCAGCGCCGAGACGGCCAAGAAGTTTGTCGTCGTCGGCGACGAGAGTGGCACGGCAGCGGAGCTGGAGGGGGATGCGAGTGAGATTCCCAAGCGGTTTGGTGGGACGTCCGCGTGTGAGCTTCCAGAGCTGGAGCGCGAGGCGGACAAGAACTAGAGGTGAATAGTGTTAGTGGCGAAGCAGTGGCGGCGCATCGCGAGCTCGGGCGAGCACTGCATGTCTGTAGTCTGTGGTAAGAGTCTTATAATGCATCGAGTTGTTGTGCGGGCAATGTGTCGAGTGCACGGTCGTATGTGGCACAGTTGAGGAGTTGGTGGCGGATCATTTCGATGTGATGTGGCCCTCGACTTCTGACAAAAACTCTTGACTTCTTCTTCACCTTTGTCGACTTGTTCTTCACCTTTGTCGACTTGTTCTTTTCCACTTTGTCCATACTAGTGTCCTCCGTTTCGCCGTGGCACCCTCACTGCCCAACCCCACAGCCTGGGAGACTCACCGAGAACAACGAAGCACTGACACCAAAGCTATAAGCAGCGTCGCCTGTCCCGACCAGCCTCCGACTCACCTCCTCGAAAGAGACACCTCCCTCACCTCACCAACTGACCTCCCGACCAGAGATAACCCCCATGCCTCTGAACACACTGTCCACCATCACCCGCGTTCTCGACCGCCACCACCCAGTCGACCGCCCTCTTCCGGCGCTCCCCCTTGCCAACGACCATGACCCCCCTCATGACGACTCCCTTCCATCTCTTTCGCCATGTGGGCGGAGCCGCGGCCGCTCTCGCGTCCCGGACACAGTCTATCCCTGGTCCCAGCAGCTCTGGTCCAGGTCACAGTCCGCAGGCCCTAGCACCACAGGTACAAGCACTTCCCCAACCTGTTCAGAATCCACAGATACTCCGACACTCAGAAGGTTCACAAGCACTCTCTCACCCAAATCGAGGTTCACGAGCACTACTTCGCCCAACTCAAAACTCCACACGTCTGATTTTACAGCTGAAGACTCCCCGGCAGACAACCCAGACTCCTCTGCATACAAGGCTCCTGACACACCCGCGCCGCGCGACAAACTCGCCTGCCTCGAGCGCTACGTCCATCTCCCGATTCCGCCACCTCGTACCCCTCCATCGGTGCACCACGCTGACCTGCGCGAGGCATGCGCCCTCCTTGTCCCGGGCTCCACGCTTCGGGTCCACGCTCACGTCGGGCTGCTGACTCTCCTCCGCGCGGCAGTGAAGCGTAACATCGCTGTGTCTCCCCGGTCTCTGTCTGCGAATGACCCATATTTGCCCCTGACACGCCCCAGGAACACACTGTTCAGCGTTGAGGAAGTACAAGCCCACGGCCCCAGGTCGCGCGAGTACGCCGCCCATGTCCACTCCTGGTCTACGCACCAAGCACGAGCCTGCCGCCCCCGCGAGGTTTTCGCGACTGAATCCAGCGCCGCCGCCGCATGGTTCAACATCCTCGCTGAGCCGGTGAACGAGTTCCTCTCGAACCGGCACACGCTCAACTCCTCCCCGCACGAGCGCAAGGTCGCGCGATGGCACAAGGGGCAGATGGGGACGGAGTACTGGGTCGGCTCGACGGATGGGCGGGAGGGCGAGGGGGCGGATGTAAGAGCGTTCATGGTGTGGAAGATGGCGTTTGCGGACTCGGACCTCGAGCTGCTGAGTGTCAAAGCGAGGGGTGAGCGTGCGCCGGGGGCCAAGGTGGATGTGACTTCGGGGTTTGAGATCCAGACGCGGTGCGGGAGGTTGTGGAATAGTGCGGGGTTGAGTAGTGCGCCGGTGTGGGCGTGTCTCCTGGTGAGTGCAGACACGACCTTGCCCGCTGCTCTGAGATCGGGCAACGAGTGTCGGTTGGAGTAAACCTCGCTGACCCCAGGGCTGGGTCTACTCGCACACAACCCACTCCCGCTGGGGCATCATCTTCAACGGCAGCGTCGCGCTCGTGACATACCTCGCCAAGCCGGACGCGCTGTACGTGTCCGACCTGATTCGGTGCGACGCAGCCGAGGACGAGGACTCGGCGACAATCGCGCTCGTCATGGCGGCCGTGTGCATGCTCGGCGACGGCAACGACGACGAGGACCGCCCGAGCGTCACGATGCGGGAGGAGGCGATGCAGTATCTGCTGTAGCAGGCTTGAGATGCCGTGCATCGTTCGAACAGTAGGGGCTACATGGTGGCCGCTCACTTGGAGTAGTGAAACCAGCGAAGATGATTGGAGCCGATTTTTCAGTCGGGGTAGGAATTGAAGGGGAGAATACCTCGCTTGTCGGACGCCGTCAGTACAAGTCGTGAACGCCCCTTGTAAAGGCAGTAGATCCAGTAGGTCATGAAACTGTGCATGCCAAACAGGAAGAGGTAAGGTTAGTCAATAGTTGTCAGTGCAACGCAAGACCGGCACTTGCTTGATGCGCATGCCAGCTCAGAACGTTAACACGTTGTGTTCCAGCCAGTGTCTGTCAGCGCCACATAATTCTGGAAGCAAGCTGCATGTTTGCTTGTGGGGTTGCCCTTGCTTTGACTCTGCATGCACAATGCAAGTTAGTGGTGATTGCCTCAAGTGTTGTCAGTGTCCGCTTTTCCCTCATGTTAGACGACTCCAGCATGGAGGAGACGCAAAGCATCGATCAGTGACATGCTCTGCCACGATCCCGCTTCTTGTGTATCTGTTCAGATCTAGTCTTCCGCCGTCATCACGCCCTTCCCAGCCGTATAGCGATTGCACCTCCTCTGTCGCCTCCACGACGACTACTCCCCCGCACTCTCTCGCCTTGCTCGTGCTCGCAGCGCCATCGCTTCGATCGCACTCCGCAAGACAATGTCATGCCGCTCAAGCTGAAGTTGGTCGCTGCTCAGCCCCGCTGCTACCAGCTACGACCAAGCACAAACCAAAATCCCGTGGCACCGCCTACTCCGCCTTGTTGGCACCCGCAACCACCTTGCTCTTGGCAAAGAACTTGCGGCGCTGCTTGAGCATGTGCGTGTAGAGCACATACAACGCCGGCCACCAGACAAAGAACAGCAGCAGGCGCGCGACCTGGATGCCGGTCCACACGCCGCCGGCCGACTTGGCCGCACGGGCTCGCGCGATCTGCCAGATGAGCGCCCGGCCGGCCGGCACCTTCATGAGGTTCTTCACGAAGCCATTCGGCAGGCTGTAGAGCATCTTGTGCACCTGCTGCGCCAGTTTGGGGACGTACGGGAGCGTGCGGAGCGGGGGGAGGGTCGAGAAGGACAGGAAGGCCTCGGAGCCCGCGCCGAGGGGGTAGAGGACAAGGAAGAGCGTGTAGCGCAGCCAGTTGAGGGCGTAGACGTCGACGTTGAGCAGGGAGAGGAAGTAGAACGGGTAGCGGATGGTCTCGGTGATGGACCAGGCGAGGAGCATGGTGGCGAAGAGGGGGTTGGTTCGGGCCTATAGTCAGCGAAGAGCTCAGGTTGGCGGCGGCGAGGGACGACGACACAGCGTTCAGGCAGCATTGCGGATGACACAGCGATAGAACAGCAGAATCTGCTGATTGCTGGAAGCGCGTTAGCATCACGCCTCCCATTGGAAGAGGTAGGAGTGGCGCGCCGTTGCTGTCTCCGACTCACTGCCGCCGCCATCGACATCGTCCTCGCCCCCGTCCTCGCCGCGCCTCGCCGCCGTTGACACGGCGACACGGCGACTCGGCCTCGGCTCACTCACACTAGGCACCATCTCAACCACCCCCCAAACCGCCCACAACCGACTTGCCACCTGGCTCGCGACCGTCCCCACCGGGCTCCGGACCCACCCCAGCGCAGCGTGCACGACCTCGAGCACCGCCATGGTCTGGACGTACTTCGTCGCCTCGCCGAGCCCGTGGAACGCATACCCGCCATGCAGGTGGTTCGCGAGCTGCGCGGCGTACTTTAGCGGGTGTCGACTGCGCGCCGAGTGGCCGAGGATGCGGTAGTTGCCCGGCGTGCCCTGCTCACCACCTGAGCGGGGGGTGAAGATGAACCACAGGGTGAGGAAGAGGAGGTACCCCCATGCCGCGGCGGAGAGGGCGTTGAACGCGAGGAGGTAGGTTTTGAGCAGGGGGTTGGGGCCTGTTCGTCAATAACAGTGCCCTCGCAGCATGCATGCGCAGTTGCGGTCAACCGTGCTGGGTACTCCTACTCACCCCTCTTCTTGTGCTTGTGCGAGCTATGCGGCGCCGGTGCGGTCGACATCGTGGTGGATGATGAACAGTGCGATGGAGAGATCGGTTTATTAACGCCCGGTGATTTGTTGTCGTCACTGCACAATAGTCGGCATTGTTGTTGTGTCCGCATTCGTCAAGTTGCTACTGACTTGTCCTTGTCCACTTCCATGACTTCTATGCATGCTCTACGCCCTCGGCCCAACGCACCAGGCGCTCCATGATGCGTACAGCAGAGGAGGTGTAGCCCCCTCCAAACATGACCGCGTGCTGGGGTCAGTCGGAGTCTTCCAACAGGCGGTGGGTTCGGATCACTCACGTTGAGATGGTGGTACAACTCGTACAGCTCCTGCCGCTGCTCGTAGTGCGGCTCGACCCTCGGCCTGACCTCATGGTACGCGTCGAAGAACGCGTCGCTGAAGCCTACCGTCAGCTCTGTCCTTGGTCTTTCACCCACCCCCAAACATCCTCGCGATGCCGAGGTCCGCCTCCCCATGGCCATAGTAGCTCGCCGGGTCGTAGATCACCGCGCCGTCCTTCGTCCATGCTACGTTGCCAGCCCAGAGGTCCCCATGCAGCGGTACGGCGGGGACGTCGATGTCAAGCAGAAGGGGCGCTACTCTGAAGTGTCAGCCCAGTCGACCTCACATTTCACTTGTCCCGTAACTTTGGCCAGAGCTTATCCACCCTCGAATCCCCCAGCTTCTCCACCAACGCGCCCAGCCTCTGATCACCATAGAACTCCAGCCATGAATCACTCCAGGCGTTGTCCTGCTCCGTCGCCCCGCAGTACGTAGTGCACGGGAACCCGAAGCGCCCCTCGTCGCCAGAGGGAGAGTGCATCTGCGCAAGGGCGAGGCCGAGGGCACGCTGGGCCGCAGAGCTGCGTGAACCAGACGACTTGGCGTACGTCGTTACCAGGGCGGCCTCGTTCCCCCGCTCGATGTGCCCTATGATCGTTGGGATGAGGCCTGGCGGGGCGGTGGCTGCCATTGCGCGTAGAGAGGAGGCTTCGGCAAGGACATGTGGCGGTGATGAGGAGACTTTGGCAAAGTAGCTGGCGTTGGGGGTGTGCAGGATCGACCCGCTGCCGGAGGGGACGTCGAGGCCGGCAGAGGTGAAGCACTCGCGGATGAGGGGGTGGAGGGGCATGGGGTTGGAGAAGAGAGATAATACTGTAGTGAGGAGGGAAGAGGTAGTCAGTGATACTTGTAGTGAGGTGAGCTCGAAGCAAGCAGTTGTGACGACATTGTGACGTTGTGGCGGTCGTGTCCGAGAGTGTCAATGGCAGCGAGGGCAGTGCCACAGGCGATGAAGGACGAGATCATGGTAACAAGCAAATCGGCAGCTGTGCGTCGGCTTGCATTCTGCAGATGTATACTACTGACATGATGCGAAGGTTTTATCTTGTCGAGAATGCGGTAGGATCATAATAACTTAAGAGCGTGGCTACGGAAGACACTGTGGCAGTGTGAGTAGCAACATTGACACAGTGAGAGATTGCACAGTGAGGTCGTGATATTCGGTGCTCAGACGTATCCAGTAGGATCTAGCCCGAGAGAGACAGGAGATCCCACAGCAGCTTAGAGGTCAGATCTGTAACTCAGTGATTGTGGCCTTGAAGGTGAGCACGGTGGGCATTGCCTGCAGGATATGAACGTCGCAGGCCAGTGTTTTGCGACGCGAAAGGCAAAAGCACTGGTACATAGCTGGGCACTTGAGTACTGCCTGAGATGTACTGACGATGTGTGGTCATACTCTCGACTAAGTATGGCTCTTCCAGCGCGCGCAGCTCTCTGAGCTGACCTTTATGCACTGGGCAGCCATTCAGCCCAGCCAGCTCGCCTTACTCGCTCAATCCTGCAAGCTCATCAAGCGTACTGGCTGCACTCATGCGCCTCTCTCGTGTGCTGACTCGCGCCGCTCCATGTGCAACAGCTGGCCTCACTTCACCGTCTCTCAATCGAGACCTCTTCTTAGAAACCTACTCGCTCACATCGTTGCGTTCGCTCCTGCTGATGCGACGTACTCCTCTACCGGCACTACCCTCCAGGCAACGCTCACTCTCGTCCAGCGACACTCGGTCGACGCAGCATGAGATAAACGCATACCCTCCTCAGTCCTCCTCCCCTTCATGGTTGGTGCTCTGATCAGTGTCCACTTGCCTTTAGCGCCCACTCGCGCGCTGCTGATTCGTAACCTCTCGCCTCACCCTCACCACACTCACTGCGGCTCACTTACTCCACTCGCGCACTGCTCTTTCATCTCCCACGCTTCGCTGTAGAAAATCGCTCGAATCACTGCACGCCTGATTTCTCTCGCGCACTGATGTCTGCTCCGCTTCGAGCACGCGGGACTCATTGCAACTCACTCGCTACACTGGCTTCACCAGCGCACTCGCTGCTCACTCGCTCCATCCCATCTGATCCGCACAGACTACTCTCCATCACAGTTCCGCTCGCTGACATACACTCACTCGACTCACTGCCCGCCTTGCTTCACTCGCGCGCTGCTCACTCACTCCCATCCACTTCTTTGACAGACTCCATCACTGCTCCTCGCTTCGCTGACGGACCCTCGCTCAACTCACTCGCTCTCACTCCCTTTAACTCACGCACTGCTCTCTCACACCCCCTCGCTGCGCTCGCTCAACTCACTGCAACTCACTCGCTCACACTCGGTTCACTCGCGCACTGCTCTCTCACACCACCTCGCTTCGCTCCGCGCACTGCCCTCTCACACCCCTTGCTTCACTCGCGCACTGCTCTCTCACACGCCCTCGCTTCGCTCGCTCGATTCACTGCAACTCACTCGCTCACACTCGGTTCACTCGCGCACTGCTCTCTCACACCCCCTCGCTTCGCTCGTGGGTGCTCGTTCGCAGGCGCTCGCTCGATCCATCTACTCTGTGCATTTTATCATACCACACCAACCACGCTTACAGCGCCGAGGCACCGGTGATAATGTCGATAAGCTCGGTGGTAATAACGGCCTGGCGACCACGGTTGTACTGGAGCTGGAGGGAGCCGATCATGTCCTGGGCGTTGTTGGACGCGTTCTCCATGGCGGTACGACGGGCCGAGATCTCGGCCGCGTGGCCCTCGACGAGCGCAGCGTAGATCGAGTTGGCGAGCGAGAACTCGGACAGGTCCTTGGACACGTCCTCCTCCATCTCGTAGAGCTGGAACGCGGGGGCCGAGGTGAGGGCCTCGGCCGAGGTGATGGTGGTGATACCAGCCTCGTACGAGATGGCCGAGAGGTAGTGGTTGGAGATGATCTTGATCTCGTCCCACTCGCCGGCGTTCTTGAGGAGCTCGTCGGCGATCGCGGAGGCCTCACCGAAAGTGGGGACGTCCTTGCCCACACCGGAGAAGGAGACGACAATCTTGTCGGCCGCGAAACGCGAGATCTGGGCCTTGGGCTTGTCGCCGACGATGGCAATCTTGCCGTCCTGCTTGCCGAGCTGGGCCTTGGTCGCACGCGTGATGGAGGAGTGGATACCGCCACAGAGACCTCCGTCGGACGAGAGGGCGAGGTAGAGGATCTTCTTGTCGGAGGAGGCCTGGGCCTCCTTGTCGGCGGTTTCGTCGTAGATCTCTGCGCGTCAGCCCCAACCCCTGCCCCCTTCTCATCTCCTCTCCCTATGCTCCACCCTACCCACCGTTGTTCGCAGCACCGTACTTCTTCGCTTCCCTCATGGCACGCTCGGCACGGGTGAGCTTGGTCGAGGCGACGACCTTCATCGACTAGAGAGTTAGTATGTCCGGTGTGTCGTCGCATCGCATCGACGCACCTTGGTGATCTTCTCGATGTTCCTGACCGACTTGAGGCTGTAGGTCAGCATACGTGTCCTTATATGTGCTCCTGCTAGCATGCGCGCATGCATCGCAGGTGTCGGCTGCGCCAACACCTGCTGCTGGACACCCACCGCTGGTCAATCTCCTTCAGCGTCGCCATGCCAGCCTTCTGCTGCTGGGTCGCAACACGGGCGGCGTGGAGAGCGGGACGGGCGCCACGGGCGAACATTTTACGGGGGAGAGGGGGAGGGGGAGGGGGGGGATAGAGGTGAGTCTAAGGAGTGGTGAGGAGGAGGAGTACGATGGTGTCGACGACTTGGATGACTTCGCTGTTGCCTGCCAGTGTCCTCTGCTTGCCCTCGATGCATCCGTCTCTCCACCTTCCTCGAGTCTACCCACCTTCCTTCTGCCTCCGAGGCGACCCGGCGACACACCCAGGCCAATGACTCCGGGCGTAGGGGATAATGCCGAAACGCCGGGCGTCATACAGTGGGGGGCAGGGAGTGTGGCGGAGGAGTGTATGGTGGGAGGGGGTGCGGGGGCAATTGCTCATTGCCATGTGCTCGAGCGCGTTTTGTGAGTCGCAGGAGAGCAAGCGACAGAGGTATATCGAAGAGTAGCTTGCTCATCGTCGTTGCTGGTATCGAACACTTGCTCACTAAGACTCAAAACACAGGCCGCAGACTGGTCTGATAATACATTCAGCGCAGACGCACCCCTAGAACACCCGACAGCAGAAGCAGTAAAAGTCGCCCACCAGTGAGCAACATACCCTGCGACTCCAGCTAACCCCAGTGGCGGACCCCGAGGTTGATCTCTTTGCAGGAATGAAGAAGAAGAAGAAGAAAAAGCCCGCCGCAGACTTTGCTGCAGAGGTGGGTGATAGCGCCGGGGCTTGAGTTTGTGCTAATACCTAGTTGCAAGAACTCGAGACCGAGAACGCAGAAGCAGCAGACGACAAAGCGGTCGCAGAAAAGTCGACGACAGCGACAACCACAGCAGAGGACGGCGAGGAGATCACAGTGACAGAGGCATCAGGGCTCGACCCGTGGGTGGCCGAGAACAGGAACCCAACCTACCCCGAGCTCCTGAAGCGCTTCTACACCCTCTTGCATGTCAACAACCCCGAGCTGGCTGGTGACAAGAAGCGGTACACCATTGTGCCGCCTCAGGTTACTCGCGAGGGCACGAAGAAGACGTCGTTCTCCAACTTTGTCGACATCTGCCGTCGCATGCACAGGCAGCCAGAGCATGTGCTCATGTTCTTGTATGCCGAGTTGGGAACACAGGGGTCGATGGACGGTGCGCAGCGGTTGGTCCTGCGTGGACGGTTCAACCAGAAGCAGATTGAGAATGTGCTGAGGAAGTATATTGGTGAGTACCGAGCAACTGCGAGCGAAGCGAGCAGTTGCGAGGAGTAAGATTGAGCGCAGAGCAGTGGTCGAGCAACGAGCAACTGCGAGCGCAGCGAGCAGTTGTGAGACATGGAACAGAGCACTGGGAGCGTGCAGGCGGGCAGGCTGCGAGCAAGCGAGCAGTGGTCGAAGAGTTGGTCAGCGAGCACAGCGGGGCAGTGGAGGAGTCAGCAGGGAACAAGGAGTATCATGATAGTCAGGGGACCATCGGCACACAGTTTGGGTTCACAGCGTCTAGACGCCGTCCGAGACCATTACTTGTGCAGAGCAAAGTGGTTCGGCAACTGCAGTTGTTCGCCACCCCAGAGGCACGAGCACCCGACGCGTGTGTACGTGTGTGATACTTCGGAGAGGCGGACACAGAAAGTACCTGGTTCTGTGGCTCCCTTGAGTCACCATATCTTAAGTGCCCATGGCCACAGTACTCATCTGGTCACTCTACCTCTGCTGTGGTCTCTTAGCCTTATGACTCGGAGCCTCCTCCACTCCTAAAATTACCTGCTTCTGCCCTCCTCGTCGCCTAGTGCACTGCGTCTGCTGCTCTGCACTGCGTCTGCTGCTCTGCACTGCGTCTGCTGCTCTGCTCTGCGCTTTGCTCTGCTCTGCGCTTTGCTCTGCTCTGCGCTCTGCTCCGCGCTGTGGACCCCTTCTCCTCTTGACTCATGCTGATGAATTAGTCGAGTACGTCACCTGCAAGATCTGCAAGTCCCCCGACACCCTCCTCGGCAAGGAGAACCGTCTCTACTTCCTTACCTGCGAGTCGTGCGGCTCGCGCCGGTCCGTCGCCGCCATCAAGGCCGGTTTCAAGGCGCAGATCGGGCGCCGTGTCAAGCCGGCCTAGTGGCGAGAAGGAAGGGGAGACGAGTCTGTCGTACGTCTGTATACTATGCATTGCTGCGCAGCAAAAGTAGTGGGGCAGGGGTTGTGGGGCGAGGAGAGTTGCATAGAGGGGACACGGGAGGAAGGAGAGAGAGAGTATGAATGTGGATTGGGACGTCCGTCTGCGGAGAACAATGTCGTTGAGTGTCAGGAAGAGAGGGAGGTCTGGGAATATGAGTTTCGGGCGAAGGATGGAACAGGAGTAATGGAAAGGCAATGCAGGACAATGAAGGTGATGTATAGAGCGAGCATTGACAGACGAGGAAGGTAAACCACAGGGTTGACAAAACAAGGTCACTGTGTCAAGGAAGCAGATGAGATCGAGATGAGCACATTGTCACTGACGAAGCAGAAGCGGTGGTCGATGAGGAGAGGTGGGAACGCAGGACACCTAGGAGAACGCGTCACTGCGTCCGAATCTACTATTGAGTTTCTGAGATTGTGGGCGTGCTGCTGTGTCAGCGCTGAAGTCAACGTCGTCTGTGGGTAGATTGCGTAACGAAAGGAGAAGAAGGAGAAGAGGTAGGGAAGGATGAAGAGAAGTCTGAGTAAGATGGAGAGAAGTCTGAGTAAGATGGAGAGAAGTCTGAGTAAGATGAAGAGAAGTATGAGTAAGTTGGAGAGAAGGAAGAAGGAGTCGAAAAGGGCGTAAGGAAAGGAGAGAAACAGAGATGAAAGAAGGTGAATGAGGACACAGAAGTGCGGAGGCGCGGAGGGTAGTCACGTAGTCAGGATGTCGTACAGTATGTTCAGTGCGCCGAAACATGATCAGGTGTCGAATACAATTCGGGCATGAGATTGATCGATAGACAGCATTGAGCGTAGGAGGACGCAATCGAGCGAAGACACGGAGATGCAGAAATCAGGCGCGAGATCCAGGTAGGGAACGTGGAGCGGGTCTGTCGACGAGGAAGGTCAACTCATGGGCAGTCGAAAGAGATTGACTGCTTGGAATGATGCAGGGGGGAAGTGTAAGCTCCCGACACGAGAATCAATTGAGGACCTTTGGGGGTTAGGAGGGTCGCTCAGCTGTCCCGGAGCAGTTGCAAATGACGCTTCAGCAACCTCGTACGAAGGACCCATGTCTAAAACTGCCACCACACCACGGCTCGAGCCATAGCACAAATACACATTCTACATCTATTCAACATGTGACAGTCCCATCTCCTTCGTTACTCCTCTGTCTCTCGCCTCACACGCTCACTCTCTCATCTTCACCCTGGCCTCGCCCCGACTCCGCCTAGCCGACTCGGCCTGGCCGACCCAATCTCGCCAACTATGCCTCGCGACTCAGCCTAGCCTCTCCGCCTACCTCCCTACCTCCCCACGCCCCGCTCCTCATCCTCCCCCTCGTCCTCCCCATCGCCCAGCGCAAACACGCTCTCCCGCCGCTCCCCCTCGTCGTCGTCGAGGTAGTCGTCCGAGCTCCGTGCTCTTCCTTTGCCCTTATCCCTCCTCTGTGCCTGCGCCTGACCCTGGCTCTGACTCTCGGCGAGCTCGTACTCCTCCGCTGCGAGGGGGACGCGCTCTTCCCTATCCCGTTCGTTGTCGCCTCGGAGCACCAGCGGGCCCTCGCGACGCCGTTTGCGCAACCGCCGGCTCCGGAAGTAGAGGTAGAGTCCGACGATGCCGAAGAGGGTGAGGAGGATGAGGACTGCGGAGATGGCATTGTACCATGCTGTGTGTTAGCCTGCTTTTCACAGCCAAAAAGCGAAGAACGCCCATCTTGAGACGCCCGAGATAAGACGCCAATCATGAGACTGAATCATGTGGATAGCTCGAGCCCACTTACATTCCCAATCTCCCCTGCCACCCTTGAGCAGCGGCACCCCCTTGTTCTCCTTCACAGGCCCAAGGTACACGCCATACCGTGCCTCCTCGCCGACCTTTGAGTCCACCGAGCCAATCTCCCCGGGCAGCAGCGACAGATCCACCTCCATGAACCGCATGATCATGTCGTTCGACACCTGCGGGAGGTCAAAGCCGACCATGTGCGACGCGCCATACACCTTGACATAGGACATGTTGCGCACGTCTGTCCACTCGCCGACCTCTGTGCCGTTGAGAGACCACTTGGCGAGTGTGGCGTTTCCGAAGCCAGTGGCACCGCTCCATGACAACGAGTCGATCATGTTCTCGATGCCGACGTAGTTGCAGATGAGGTCCTCGTCGCCCGCGAACATGAGGACTTTGACGCCGGCTTCAAGGATGCCGGGAAGAAGGCGGACTGCTGCGGGCGAGTTGATGTTCCGCAGCTCGGCGCTGACGCGGGAGCTGCACTCGACCCAGGCAGTCTCGTGCATGTTGGCGTGGAGGGCGCTGACGACGTCTTTCCGGCGCAGGAAGTCGTACACGTCTGTGAGGTCGGGGGGCCAGTTCATGCCGCATGCGGGGGAGGTGTCGCTTTTGCGGACGTCGTAGATGTTCATGCATGTGGCTTGGCCGTTGATCCTGGGGTTAGCCGAGCACACGAGCGCACGAGCGCGCGCGACAGCGCGTGCGAGGGCGAGCGTGGCGAAGGATGAAGCAAGGGAGTAATGAGGTAGAGGACAGCGCAGCTTGGAGGCAGCGAGTCAAGGAGAGGCGTGGGAGAAGACAGTCAAGGCCAACGAGGAAGTCGAGCGAGTAGAATGTGATGAGGAAGGCAAAAGTCAGGGAAGGTAACGAGAGATGAGCGAGGTTTACATAGAGCAAAGTGCAGATGCAGAAGGGGGGGGGGGGAGCTGGCTTGAGAAGCAGAGGAGGGATTGGAGACGGGATCGAGTGAGGTTGTAGGGGAACAGCAGCCAGTGAGAAGACAGAAGGCACGCCGATTTTACACCAAAAAATCAGACGAGACTGAGGAAAGGAGAACGCGAGGATCTACTCACTCCTGGTTGAACGGATCGCGGACCTTGTTCATGACATCAAAGCACTCCAGAATATCGATCGGCGTCTTCGCTGGGTCCTTGTACTTCTCCTCGATGGCCTTGTTGCACTTCTCGACCTCTGCATCGAGCGCCTTGCCCTCCGGCGAGCCCTTCTTGATCAGCTCTTTGGTGTACGCGAACTCTGCGTAGGCGGGGTACTGCCTTATTGGGTCTATCCAGCCGTTCCCAATCGCGATGCCTTTCAGCTGCAGCTTGGCGAGGTGTTTTGTCTTCAAGAGGGCGTCGGCTGCAGTTAGCGCGGGTGTGTCAGAGCAGACATACCAAAGTAGGGAATATATTGTCCTGCGAAGCTCTCGCCTGCGAGGTAGGTCTGGGGTCAGCAAGAGGTCCTCGAGCTAGTGCTGTTCCCGTCCCATCCTTCACTAGTTCTCACTGACAGCCGCGAGGCTGTGGACTCAGGGGTTGTCTCCTGATCCTCCCGTCCGCGCCCCTGCAGCCTTCTGCCTTCTCCATCTCTCCTCTCGTCCACCCCTCCAGATTGCAGTTCTCCCAGTCCGTGTGTTGTTATCTTCGATAATCATCGAAGCAACAGCGCTCCAACCCCTTGCCTCTGTCATCCCTTGCAACCCCCCCCTTCCTCTCCGTCGATTCTGCTCCTTCTCATCCTCCCTGTCATTGCCTTGTCGCATTCGACCTTGAAGAACGACCTCCAAGCCCCTCATCCTCACCACTCTCCCTCCCTTCTCCCTCATCTTCTCCCTTCCCCCCCCCCTTCCCTCATCCCCTGATCCCACTTCCCCTCATCCTCATCCCCACTCCCTCCTCCACTTCCCTTTCACCTCCCACCTGCCTCACCCCAATCTTTAGCCCAACCAACTCACATCTTGCCCCTCCAGCTCGGGGAACACCTTGTAGAAATTCCGCATAAACTGCACCAGATGCGCCGCCGCCTCGTCCAGCTCATGCAGCATCCCATTACTCGGGACATACGACAGCCCCGTCCCGGGCGGCTGGTCGACAAACACCACAGTCGCATACTCCTCCCACCCGCCCTCGACGAGCTTCAGCTCCGCCTGCCCCGACTTTGTCTGCTCCTTTGGCACTGTGCGGAACGGCCCTACTTCCATCAGTGCGCCGTCGAACGATGAGCAACCGGGTCCGCCGTTGAACCAGAAGATCACGCGTTGTTTTCCTGCCGAGCGCCGTGCGCGGGCCATAAGGAAGCTGCAGTCAGCCACTATCATCTCGAGCCACTTACAAGATATGCGCATCCACCCCTGTTGAGCCGTCTCCACCACCTTGTCCCGGCCCAGGGTATGACGGGATCTCGCCAGCATACACGTTCAACGGATGGCTGGGGTCAGTAATGAGCGCGAAAGGGGCTCACGTTGGATGCGACGCGAGATCCGGCACACCAGGGAGAGAGGGAACGAACAGTTCTGCTGCTGTTGGCAGAGTAGTGTCTGCTGTCAGCGGCTCACGCACTAAGTTGACGGTCGAAGTCGACTCGACTCACTAGACGCCCTCGGTCGCGGCCGGTACGCCCGCGACGACCACAGCGTCGACGGGCCTTCACCCGACATGCCGCGCACTCGTGCACGGGGGTCGAGGTGGTCGCTGGACATGTCGAGGGGCATGTTGGGCGGGGATTGTGGTCAGATCAAGAAGTGGACTGGGTGGACTGACTACTGCCTACGTTAGTGGTGATGGATCGACGCGGCGCGTGGAGGTCATGACCGCGGAGATGGGATCATGTCCGTGGATGCACTCTGTTCAGATTTCACCAAGGTCGCGAACTTTTTGCATCCCGCAAAGCTGCTACTTCAGATGCGATGCTTTCATGCAGATGCGATGCAGATGGAGATGCAGAAATGCAGAGTACATCTTGTCAGATTGCAGCTGCTGGACTCGTTTTGCAATATGGCTCTGCGTGCTCGCTTTGCGTCAAGCAGGTCGAGAAGACGTCTCGCCCTGCAATCCAGATGCCGTGCAGATAATTCATATTGGTACATCTAGCCTACTGCTCCTCTGCTTCGTTGCACCAGTGATCAGCTCTTCGCTCACTAGCTCAGCTGCTTCGCAGCCTCGCTAGCCCCCCCGCTCGCCAGTTCGCTGCTCGCTGCTTCGCAGCATCGCAGCTGCGCTGGCTTGTATCGACACACCAGCACTCAACCCGCGACATTTGTACACGGGCCAAGTTTCCTAAAGGTGTCGAGGCATTAATCCGTCCGTCTAGTGTGCTCCTCTTGGCAGGGCTGCGCGGTGTGGTCTACGCCAGCCCGGTGGCAGAAGAGGTGCCCATAATTGATCAAAGAAGAAGAAGCGGGTGTGGGTTGGGGAGGTTTATATATTGCGCAGGGGCAGGGGAGGGGGCGAGGAAGCGGAAGTAGGCGTTTGGGAGGGGTGTGGCGGTGGGAGGGGGATTTGTTTACCTCCTCCAGGGGGAATATTTCGCGACGGGCGGGTACGAAGCAGTGAGATGGGCAGCTGAACTGGTGCATTGGTGTCATTGCTGCATAGTTACGACGGTCTACGAGCACTACGAAGGAGCAGGCAGGACTGGGATATCGAAATCAGGCGACAATCGAATACAAGTGAAAAGACAACAGCAGTGGGATCATCGCGACCGCCGATCAAGCGAGCACACAGATCGACAGAGACACCGATCTGCACCGCGACGATATCTTGCTCTGCAGGCAGCTTCAGAGCGCGAAGTATTCAGCGAGGCCATAAGTAGGAACTCAGGCCATCTCCAGCGTATATCACAGTCGAATACCGACACTGTTGCAGTTGCGAGTTATACGCCTGGAGCTCAACAAGCCATCGATCGTTCAGCACTCTGGCTATCGAACTCCAGGTCCGGTGACATCTACAGTCTCCGACAGTATCAACTCTCAATCGCAGAACGGTCATAGCAAGTGATTCTTCGCAGCTCAGAGCAAGTGATTCTTCGCAGCGCTCAGAGCAAGTGGTTTTCTGCAGCACTCAGGCAGCATCCAGACATCTGAGCTATCACTGCTTCTGCATTTCGAGCCGACACCAGTTGGACGCCGCTCCCCCCCCCCCCCCCCCCCCCCCCCCCCCC
>BEDZ01000072.1:0-16889 GCA_002335625.1 Cutaneotrichosporon cyanovorans
AACCACTAACCCTAGACCTACCAATACTATGCCTTGACTACTCACTCACCTAGGCTTGTTCACTTGACATACCACCACTACTCTTCCCTTACACATACATACACCACCACAACACCCCCTTTTTAATGGGAAGAGAGAGAGCCATCATCTCATGTCTATCATTCGGTGTTAATCCAATCAACTCTCTTCAGTCAGTGTATCGTAGGGTTGCTTTGCTTAAGGGTCAATACTAGCTAACGACCATGACACAGTAGCTATACCATTGGCACGTCCATTAGGGGTATACTTAAAAGAGAACGAATAAGTGACTACAGTAGGGCTAATCTGATTGGTACCTGTTGGGTCATTCATTATTCTATTAGACGCAGAACTACTAAGGTACGTTTAGCGGAACAACTATAACATCTCAACATGTTACAAGCAGCAAAATACATCGGAGCAGGATTAGCAGCTATTGGACTAACAGGTGCCGGTATCGGTATCGGTTCAGTATTCTCAGCTCTGATCTCATCAACAGCTCGAAACCCAGCAATCCGAGGACAACTATTCACATACGCTATCCTAGGTTTTGCGCTCGCAGAAGCCACAGGTCTCTTTGCGCTCATGGTATCGTTCCTTGTTCTTTACTCATAATCTATTGTGTGGTATAAGACCAAGAGTCGTCCATTAAACTCTACGGGGGTTTCATACAATCCCCAACCATCTCATGGGAACACTCATGTAAGGGTTAGCTAGGGATGATGGTAGATCGACTTCATCTGAACGAATGGCACTTCTTCGGGTTTTCATTAGCTAGTGTTCAGATCACGTTGTGGTATGTTGATGATCTCTTTTAATGCAAGTAGAACATCGTAGTTGGATGTGTGATGATGATTTCTTTTAGTACATGATACCAATAGAGTACTAGTAGGTCATAAGGGTTGATAGGGAGTATAGAGGGTTTCCTATGATGAGAGGCCTACCTACCATTAACAGGTGGTGGTCGTTGTCTATCGAACTGTGCGTTTCCATATTGCTGATGACTACTCTTAATACATGACAAGAACACTGGTTCGTGTATGATGATGACTACTTTTAATACACTATGTCAGGTAGAGTGTACAAGCTTGAAGACCCTCATGTACTACTGTTGCTCGTGTTCCCCCCTTGTACTTTGTGCTTGTTTATAAGGGTGTGGTGGTCATCGTAAGTTTGCTTGTTAGTGAATAGGGTATAGGGTTGCTGAGTGCCATCGAATAGACTCTCTGTATAGAATGGTAGTATGAGAGTAACCGAACTTCCTCTTTCATGAGAGTAGTATGGATGACCTTGGTTAAGCTATCAGGTTGTAAGGGTCAATGATAGACATGAAGAGGGTTGATGATGTACTGTATATAGTAGACTACCCTAGTTAGATGACTGGTTATGAATACTCACCATGGTTCATATTCATAAGAGCTAGATGCTTATGGGGTTAAGGGATGGTACGTCGAATAAGAGCAACTAAGGGAGAGGACATCGGGTTTCCCAGTATTGAGTAGTCCTGTAACACATCAGACCATGTATCATGATGATCTCTTTTAATGCAATGACCTAGTACTAGAGTGTTCATAGATGATGATCTCTTTTAATACACTATGCTTGCCTGTAAGTGACCCTAACTACTGTCACTCTACGGGGATTCTCTTTCGTTATCATTCAACCTCAAGTTCCCTTAAGGTTACCTTGTTTCAACTTCAAACCAATCAGTATTGTAGAATCGCTTATCGAGGCATCTATTGCTTTACCTTCTAGAAGGTGTGATACACGTACCACCTCTCTAGCTCAACCCTCGAAGTAACTTACTCATACTCTACCTATCAGCCCGTGATGAGCGGTTAGTACACCCCAAATTAAAATTTCACCGCTACGTACTGATTAGCGATTACTTGGAATTCCTGCTTCATGCAGACGAGTTCCAGTCTGCAATCCGTACATTATCAACCTTTCGTGTTTTGCTCCTTCTCTCTCGATATCGCTACACTCTGTAGTTGATTTTGTAACACGCCTATAGCCCACAGCATGAATACCATATTGATTTGTCATCGTCCTCTATAAACCGTTTTTCAACAGCACTCTACTAAGCTTAAACTAGTAGCGAGGGTTTCGTCAGTTTGTATTGTATGAGCTAATTGCCTAGTTTGGAATTAACCTAAGACCTCACGAGCACCAACTACGGACAACCATGCAGTAACTGTGCCACAACTCTTAAGTACAACATACGTAAGACGTCATGGCATGCAAGATGTGGTAAGATTCTTCGCGTATTCTCGAATTAAATAGCATGTTCCACTCCTATTATTTTGAGGCCGTCTAATTATTAGTATTTCAGCCTTGCGACTATACTCTACAGGTGACAGACTTAACTCGTTAGAGTCGGCACTAGATTACTACTACAACTAACACCTGGTCTGTATCGTTTACGGTATGGAATACTTTGGTATCTAATCAATCTCTATGCCCATACTGTCGTACCTCACCGTCAATTGACACTTAGTAACATGCTTTCGCCATTAGAGTTTCTCCCTGGTTTCTTTACTTTCTATTTCTACTCCAGATATTCCTGTTACTTCCATTCAATTCTAGTCTGCTAAGACAAGCTACGTACCCTTTACACCAATTCATATCTCCAAATGGTTGCCCTTTCTGTTTAGCCGCTTCTGCTGGCACAGTAATTTGACAGGACTAAGAGAAGAGGCAATCATCATTCGCTCTTCCCTATACTGGTTGAATAGCCTCAACCAATATTCTAGGTCACTGGTTCACACGTTAGTGCATTGACCAATATTCTTCACTGCTGCGCACCTCCTGTGCTTTGAACTTTCTCATGTCCAATGTCATGTTTAAGACTGTCATCCAACATTACCCATCATCGGCTTGTTAAGCATTACCCAACCAACTACCTATTAGGGATTGATGCGATCTAAGAGCAGGAGTCATCCCTTTCTAACTCATTATTCCAATGAACTCTTAGGTACTCTATCAATCGTTACTGACCTGTACGCCATGTCCAACTGATCGAACATTCGACTTGCATGTGTTAGATACCTAGATACCATACTGGATGTCCCATAATTAAAAACTTACTAATCACTTCTTCTCTCTAAGAAGCTTCAGCCCATCACTCGGAAGGATGGACCTTATTGTATGCTCGTTAGAACATTGTTCTTGTGTTTCTCTTTTAGTACATGATCACTCCTAGAGATGCTTGACCAATAGGAAGAAGACTTCACCTTACTGCGGACTAAAAAGGATTCGAACCTTTGAATGCTTCAACAGCATTACTATATTTCAAGTATAGCGCCTTAAACCTGACTTAGCTATTAGTCCTTAGCCTACTCATACGATAGAGCATGTTCTCTCTTTTAATACTCAAGACTACTTGACCCCTAACACCCCCTCTTGCGGGGGATTGTGATTGCTTATCTATAAGACTACTTACGAGGGGATGTCTTAGGTAATAGTACGAGAGCACTTAGTAGTACCAGTACTAGTCTAGTGTCACCTCCTAACACTGACTCTAATGTACTTCCCAGAAGCAGTGGAGCGAACAGAAGGAAGATGATAGAGATTAGCCCTAGGATGATGTATAAGGCATAGCTAGTGATCACACCAGTATCGTATGATCTGATGTTACGTCCTGTGCTAGTTAACGTATTGCTTAGACCGAAGGGTCCTACTAGTTCAATGATACCTCGATCGATCACTTTAGAAATCGAGTGTCCTAGCTTCATACCACCTGTGATGAAGTACTCGTTGTATACGTTATCGAATAACCACTTACCATTGAAGAAGGTATACAGTGCTTTACCTAGTGAGCTTTCAGTTAGCTTGATAGTGAATAGAGGTCTTACGTGGTACAGGTATAGAGCTAACCCGAAACCGAAGAAACTACCTAGCATAGGTAATAGCTTTAGTAGTAACGGTAGACCGAATTCGGCTTCTACTAACGATACATGGTTAGGTAGTTGGAAGAGTGCTGTCGATAGGAAGTCAGAACCGATACCTACGAAACAGTCTTTAGCCACATAACCGAAGCCGATAGATAGAATGGATAGCACCACTAATGGGATGACGATGATCATAGGAGCTTCATGGGTATGTAAGTAATCACCTTTCGGTGCATTGGGTGTTGTGAAGAATGTCAGAGAGATTAGTCGAGCACTATAGAATGCTGTGAACACGGCAGACAGAGTACCTAACCAGTAAGCAATGTTACCTGATACCTCGTATTGCCCTAATGCCAGTTCAAGGATTAGGTCCTTTGAATAGAACCCTGTTAAGAAAGGGAAGGCCATTAGCGATAGGGAACCAATAAGGATAGCAGTGTAAGTGAAAGGTAGGAAGTTGACTAGTCCACCAAGTCGTCGAAGGTCTTGTTGGTCAGCCATTCTATGGATCACTGCACCAGCAGATCTTTGAAGACGTATATTCCTTTACCGTAGTAACTGTCCCTTTCAAAACAGAGAAGACTATGTGATGGTGTCAATAGTATAGTCGTTGAACAGCAGTCACCTACTGTTGCATATAAGATGAATCTATGCAATCGCATTCCTTTGCACGCACTCTAAGCTATGCGTGGTTGACTAGATGGAACAGAGCAGCGTTGTACTCTGATAGCCCTACAGCCATGAACAGGTAACCCATTTGACTCATAGTTGAGTATCTGATTACTCGTTTCAGGTCAT
Organism: Cutaneotrichosporon cyanovorans; assembly: GCA_002335625.1. NCBI lineage: Eukaryota > Fungi > Basidiomycota > Tremellomycetes > Trichosporonales > Trichosporonaceae > Cutaneotrichosporon > Cutaneotrichosporon cyanovorans. Next base: position 4,707 of record BEDZ01000072.1, read on the forward strand.
TCTGTAGTAGTCCTGTGGTAGCAGCTACGAAGGCTGTTAATGACCCTACCCATGTAATCACAATCAGTACTGTAGGACCATATTCGATTACAGGAGAAGACCGCAGCATCAGGTACACACCAGCTGTCACAAGAGTAGCAGCATGGATTAGAGCAGATACTGGAGTTGGTCCTTCCATTCTATCGGGAAGCCATGTGTGCAGACCCAGTTGAGCTGACTTGGCCATAGCACCTACGAAGAGTAGTAGTCCAATAATCGTAATCGCTGTTTCGTTGATGTAAGGTCTTACACTGAACACTGTAGCATAGTCAAGGTTACCGAACACCCATAGGATTGCGAAGAACCCTAATGATAGTCCCATATCACCTACTCGGTTAACGGTTAAGGCTTTGATACCAGACTTGTTGGCTTGGATTCGAGTATACCAGAAGTTGATTAGGAGGTATGAAGAGATACCGATACCTTCCCATCCAACGAACATGATTAGATAGTTGTCACCTGCTACCAGGATAAGCATGAAGAAGGTGAACATCGATAGGTATGAGAAGAATCGTTGTTGGTGAGGGTCTTCTGACATGTATGATACTGAGTACAGATGTACCAGAGATGATACGATTAGTACAGGCAGTAGCATAGAGACAGTTAAGCTATCGAAGAGGAACCCCCAGTTAACAAGTAGGGATTCTGAGTCAATCCAACTAAAGAGTTCAATTGATACAGGAGAGTTACATAGCCCAACTTCGTAGAAGGCTACTAGTGATAGTCTTGCACTAGCTGTTAGGGCACCTGTGGTGATGATGTGTGCTCCTGTTACACCGATCTTTCGACCAAGTAGTCCAGCGACTCTAGATCCGAATAGAGGTAAAGCTAAGATGGCTAAATACATTAAGTACGTAGTGAGATGTTACCTCGTAATCGGTAGTACGCAACTAGGATACCTAATCCAATCGCACTTTCGGCACCAGCAATAGTGATAATGAAGACAGAGTAGGTTTGCCCTAAGATATCGTCGAATTGGTATGAGCTAATAAGGACTAGTAGAGTCACAGCTAGTAGCATCATTTCAATCGAGATGATCATCAGAATGATGTTCTTACGGTTAAGGATGAACCCCAGGATTCCGATGAGGAATAGGATAAGAGATAGTGTCATAGATTAGAGTATGTCCTTATGGTAGTTGATACGATGATGAAATGGATCTTGACTTAAGAGGATCAATGGTTGTATAAGTAATGCTGTACCTGTTCGAGTCTTCTCTTATGGAGTACCTCAAACCGAATGAATAGAAGCTATCGTAGTTTCTTGATTGAGAAACACTTAGGGGGTATTGGTTTGAGCCAATGATACTAGTGGTACCCCTTTTATGCTTAGTTACTTCTTATAGAATAGGGAGTAGGTGTATGTGTTAAGGGGTAAGTGATGGGCAGTAGAGAGAGAGAGTGGCTATATGATAGGGATGACTAGGCATTGAGTTGCTGATGGTACATGAGAGTATGTATTAAAAGAGATCATCATCATACTCTTGACAGAGGTTCTAATACTGTTATAAAAGAGATCATCATCATACTTAGTATAGTGAACAGCAAAGGTCAAATGGTCATCACCAGTACTAAGCTTAAGAAGAATCGAACTTCTACGACACCGATATCAACAGTGGATACTACCTTTATATGATAAGCTTGCATGTTCTCTTTTAAGTAACCACCCCTACTGTCTGTCATGGTCCCCTCTTGTTATCTACCCTTAAACATTGCCTTACCAGTACACTACTAGTAACCAGTCAATGGTAGGCATCGGGGATTATGATTGGTTTCCTTTATCCCTTGATGACACGATACTATCACCGAGGTTATGAACCCCACCAGTAGATAGACACATACAGGAATAGCCATACTACGTCTACGAACATGTGTGTTACCATGGCTTGACCATTTCAATGATCCTCACCATTGATTAGATTAAACTATTGCCCCCTCATGAAAGGAGCATTACTGGTTAATCGTTTGACATAGATACTATGTTTCGTATTTGCTCTTCTACGAAGTCCTTTGAATTAGAAGGCACTGACTTTCGATAGCTATTGAACAAGTGATACCTCGATAGCTATAGGAGTGAAGACAAGCTTAATGCCAGTAGAGGATAGATGATTCGAGACCCATATGGTGATGGTCTGTTAAGTGGTAAGCCATGATTCGGTATACCCCAACAGCAATGAATACGGTACCGATGATCACATGGAATCCGTGGACAAGCGCATTAGTGGTAGTGAGTGAGTACCCTGTTATCTCCATAACAGTTTAGACTATATGATCAGTTCAAAAGGACTGTAAGGCTTTAGTCGTTAGGCTTTGGTTAAGCTATTGATCGATTACGGGATGTCTCAATACTTGGTATCATTGGTTAGGTAGGACAACTACGATTATCCTGTTCTGAAGAAAAAACATGATCCATAGGCACCATCAGCGATAGTGAAACCAGCGTTTTCGTATTCAACACCTTGTGCATACGTGAACAGCACTGCTAGTACGATTGTTAAGAACCCTCCTAGTAACGCAGCTTGTCGAGAACCTTCGATAAGAGCATGGTGTGCGTACGTGATAGTAGCACCACTAGACAGTAGTAGAATAGTGTTAAGCAGTGGAATAGCGAAAGGGTTTAGTGGTTCGATACCTCTAGGAGGCCATGAGGCACCTAGTTCTACTGTAGGAGATAGTGAGGAATGGAAGTCCTTTGATGATCATTAATGTAATACCAGTAGTTGGCACTACTGAATAGACTATGTGATACTTTAAAAGGCTAGTCGTTGAACATGTTCATGTATCATATGATGGGTTGCATTCTATGATGTTCACTCTTATTTATCTACTATACAACTTTCGATGGGAACGTATAGTAAGGGCACACTCCTTTGACTGTTATCTTCTATCCTTATCAAACCAAGAAGCGATACTGAATAACTCAGGATCAAAGTCGTATGATAGGGATACGATATTACAACAACTGTCATGTAAGGTGTTTCGCGATGCCCAGAAGATGGTTACGAAGAAGAAGACTTCTGTAACAATGAATAGTGCCACACCCATCGATAGTCCTTTTTGAACTAGCAGAGTGTGGTCACCTAGGTATGTACCTTCCGTAGTGATGTCTCGGAACCAAAGGGTGAATGCTCTTGTAGTAGCAATGAACCCTGTTACTAATGAGAGACCACCGTGTTCGATACCGTTGAAGTAGAACACTCCACCTACCATAAAGCAGAGCACTGCGAATGAGGTTAGTAGAGGCCAAGGGGATAGGTTAACCATATGGTAAGGGTATGGTTGGAATCGTTTTTTTAACTCAGTCATGTATGTGTTGTTTCTCATAGCGATATCGCATTTTGTCTTGACGGTAGGGGCCTATAGTCTAGGATGTTCCCTACCACTGAATGTTGTAGTAATGGTATAGGAGAAGGACCTCCTATTCTTATAGAGTACTATGGGTGTCATCGATTGAACCAATGTGTAGTGTGATGATGATCTCTTTTAGTACACTAATAGGATGTATGCTAATGATCTCTTTTAATGCACTGTATCGGGGATTATGGTAAGAAGCTCTGAACCACTAGTGAAGGTAGATGGCATCTTTAATGTATGAAGATGTTAGGACTACGAACACGTAAGCTTGGATCACTGATACAGCAAGTTCTAGCCCAATAAGAGCAACGAAGATAGCAAACGGAATCAGTGTTAGTACTGCAACGATTACCCCAGCACTGAACAGTGAGTAAAGGAACGTTGACAGAATCTTCAGTAGGGTATGACCAGCAACCATGTTAGCGAATAGCCGCACACCTAGTGATACTGCTCGTGCAGAGTACGAGATCAGTTCGATTAGTACTAGCATAGGTACTAGCATTAAAGGAGTACCACTGGGAATGAAGTAAGCGAAGAAGTGCACACCATGTTTCATCAGTCCTAATGTTGTCACACCAATGAAGATCATAACAGATAACCCGATAGCAACAATCACTGAAGTAGTGATAGTGAAGCTGTATGGAACGTTACCTGTTAGGTTGGCAATGATGATGAAGAAGAACAGAGAGTAGATGAACGGTGTATAGATTTCGTTGTTTCTACCGATTTGAGATCGCACGATCCCTGTCAGTGAGGCGTAAGCACTTTCTAAGGCTACCGACCATTTGCTTGGGATTAGTTTGAAGGAGTTGTTAGCCACAATGTGTAAGCTAAGAACTAGGAACACTACTAGGATAGTATAGAACCCTAGGTTGGTTAGTGACAGATTGAAGTTACCAAGGATGGGTGCATTGATACTTAAGAAGGGAAGAACCTCGAATTGTTCTAATGGAGAGTTGATGATGAAGTTTGTCATGGTCAATATATGAAGAGTGTATAGGCTTCTTTCGTTATCTTACCAATGGATGGTTATAGATAAGTGTTCGACTCTCGTCGTCTATGATGTTAGGCAGATGAGTACATCTCCTTCTTTTAAGTAAGGATGCTACGTCCCCTCTTCCATCAGATACTAATCATAAAAGAGATGATCATCATACAACGACAGTACTGTCATGGTGAGCATTAGTAGTATAAGCAGCATAGTGGTTAAGCATCGGTAAAAGAAAGCAATGGGTATTGGTTAGGAAGGTATGGCAAGGGTAGGAATGATAGTCTAATTGGTAAGACACCATCTTGTCGAGATGGTTTATGAGGGTTCGAGTCCCTTTCATTTCGTTGAAGGGCATATGATACATTGAACAACCAGTTCTTTCATTAGTCTTGAGTACTTGAGCTCATCTCATACGTACATAGATGATGATCTCTTATAATGCATAACACCAATACTAGTAGGATGTATGCTAATGATCTCTTTTAATACATAGAATCAAATGACTAGCTATCCTCTATAACCCACTAACTCTCTTGGATATCATCACACCTATCAACTACCTCTAATGGCTCACCTACTCATCACCTTACAACCACCCATTGGAAGTCCTTCTATGATGGTAGCTCTATATCAACGTTCAATACTGACAGCCTTCTTCTCTACTAGTACTAATATAAGGGATGTCCACTGGTCGTTGACTAGCACTACTACCTACCACTATCTACTACCTACTACTACTACTACTACTACGACTACTACTTCAAAGCACACCCTCAACCCTACACACACACATACAATGATTGATGATGATCTCTTTTAGTACAAGGAATTACTCTTAGAGCAATGTCAAATGATGATCTCTTTTAATACATAACATTGGATGGTATGAGAACCCTACTTCCCTTTACTATAAGTAGTAATCAACCCCCCCCATGACAAAGCTTATGTATCCATCACCGTATACTGGTTACTGTCACTATCCACTAGTGCCATAGAAAGGTTCGAATCCTTTGAAGCTTGATCGGTAGCACCGTACTTAAATGCTAATCTCAACATCGTACATTCTTACCCTGTAAGATACTCTTCAGATCCCCCATATCATACACTGATACCACCAATGTTAGTCCTTCATTAACATTGAACCATACTATACTCATCATGCGATTACTAAAATCAGACTCACTACTTAGCTTAGTGAATAGTTACATCGTGGATTCTCCACAACCATCTAACCTTAGCTACATGTGGAACTTCGGTTCCCTACTAGCAACGTGTCTTGGTATTCAAATCGTAACAGGTATCATCCTTGCTATGCACTACACACCGAACGTTGACTTAGCTTTCATTAGCGTAGAGCACATCATGCGAGACGTAAACTACGGATGGCTTATTCGATACCTCCATGCTAACACTGCTTCGTTCTTCTTCATCTTCGTGTACCTTCACATTGCTCGAGGGATGTACTACGGTTCATACAAGTCACCTCGAATCATGCCATGGTCTATTGGTGTAATCATCCTTGTACTGATGATGGGTACAGCATTCCTAGGTTACCTCTATAGCCTAAAATGGTTAGAAGTTACTAAGAAAGAGGACTCATGATTATTGACTTCTATCCATAGTCCCACTTAGATCCCCCATCGAGTAATCTATATAGAGAAGGGGTGTGGAATACCCTGACAGGGGTATTGAAGTATGACATACTTTGGCGACATAAGTGAAAACGGTTAAAGGGATAGATCAGATCTTCAGACCGTCGGTATTATATAGTATCGCTACAGACTGGGTCACTTATGGGTACCTGAAACGGTGCTTGATGTACAGTCGGACTTCTGGTGTCTTAGGATACCTCAAGGCCTAACATAACACAATCGAAGATGCTCCTGTAAAAGCACATCGTATGTTTACTAGGTACAACCATTTGTAACACGGATCTCGTAAGGAGTACTTACGATGGTATAAATGGAGAAGTTGTATGTACTACCCTACGGGCAAATGTCACTGTGGGGTGCTACTGTAATCACTAACATGCTATCTGCTATCCCATGGATTGGGCAAGACTTCGTAGAGTTCGTATGGGGAGGTTTCTCGGTAAACAATGCTACCCTTAACCGATTCTTCGCACTTCACTATCTTCTGCCTTTCATCCTAGCAGCGTTAGCGATCCTACACCTTATGACACTGCACGTAAATGGTAGTGGTAACCCTCTAGGTCTAAGCTCAAACTCAGACCGAATCCCAATGCACCCATACTACCTGTTCAAGGACCTGATTACTATCTTCCTCTTCTTCCTGGTACTGAGATTCATGGTATTCTACCTACCGAATGCGATGGGACATAGTGATAACTACATTCCAGCGAACCCTATGCAAACACCTCCATCAATCGTGCCTGAATGGTAAGAAAGAGATGCCATTCGTTAAAATTCCTTCAACTACAAGAAGACGACAAAACCCCTAAGGAGGGTTTTCGAATCCAAACAACGATGACCTATCAACCAGTGTTTGGGAATGTTGACTTGCAGTATTCTAATACCCAACGACTAAGAAAGGAAACCAGTATCGTAAGTTGTACTGGTAATATATAGTCTAGTTCGTTGACCAACTTTATACGATTCTAACCATGGCAGCAGTACCTATGGCTTGGATAGAGATAGTGTGAACCCTCTAATCCTGGTCTTAGAGAACAAGTTCGGATTGAAGTGCTCTATCCATAAGCACAAATCTGGCCCTCGTATCTACATCCCTCAAGCTTCGATGGACAAGTTACGAGAACTGGTTAAGCCTCACATGGTGCCTGACATGTACTATAAATTGGTCTATAGAATCGATCTCCTGCCTTACTATGCTATCCTACGATCTATCCCTAACAAACTACTAGGGGTTATCGGTATGCTAATGTCACTGCTGATCCTTCTGGCAATGCCTATCCTTGATACATCGCGAGTACGTGGTAGTCAATTCCGACCTCTAATGCGATTCTCGTTCTGGATCTTCGTAACTGACTTCTTCTTCCTGATGTACCTTGGATCACAACACGCGGAACTGGGAGTCTGCGTATAAATAAGACCAACTGCTTAGATCAACACATAAGCAAGGAACCGGTTTCCTCCAACGATTAATCTCGCTACGTTCTTTGAATGAAGATATAATCTATACCAATGATGGCAATCATTGAAAAGAGATGCTTCGATAATACCAATAGAGAACCATACGTGACACTAGGGGCTATCAGAACCGTAATCTACTTCGGTTGGTTCTTAGTACTAGTACCAGTAGTGGGTATCATCGAAAACACACTGATGGACATCGCTACAGACAAGAAACAATAGTCTGTCATCATAATCCCCGAGTTCCCTCGATGTGCTCAACCCCTATAAGAGATATACATGGCATAGGCAGATGGCTCCTCATACACAGATGGTATTCCAATTGGTAGGATCCTCGTTTTGGGAACGAGAGGTTGCAGGTTCGAGTCCTGTCCATCTGAACTCTTATAACGTTTCCATAGCTCAATGGCAGAGCAGGATACTGTTAATATCAAGACGAAAGTTCGATTCTTTCTGGAAGCTTAAAGAGTGATTGTATGTAAGGGTACTCTATGAGCATGTGTAGTAGTTCGTATGATAGCTTATGCATGTACTAGTAGTTGGTTCGATTCCAACAGTCCACTATTTAGACATAGGTCAACTCGAGGCAGTGTTCACTCGACCTCTTGTATAGCAGTTTTGAATTCCTCTTCGAATACCCTTCATGGTAACTACCACCACTCTATCTTCATGAACACATTCTTATTAGACCTGCTAGCCTTCGGTGCTATCCTATCAGGTATCCTGGTTATCACTTCGAAGAACCCTGTCATCTCTGTACTGTTCCTTATCTCTGTGTTCGTTAACGCTGCTGGGTACCTACTTGTACTAGGTGTAGGATTCGTGGGTATCTCCTATCTTATTGTATATGTGGGTGCTATCGCTATCCTGTTCCTCTTCGTAGTCATGATGTTAAACATCTCGATTGTAGAGATCACCTCAGTAGGTAAGGAGTATACTAAGAACCTGCCACTTGGCTTTGTCGTTGGTACGTTATTCTTCTTCGAGATCCTTTCGCTAATCCCTAACAAGATCAGCATGGCATCAGGAGTTGACTTCTTCAACCACATCAATGGTCTGTTCTTAGGTATTGACAGTTCAAGTATTGGCTCAGGGGTTCACATGACCTTTGCACAACCAGGAGCTGATGAAAGATTTACGAACTTCTTACAGATTGAGGCGATTGGTCAAGGGCTATATACGTACAGTTCACTATGGCTATTAGTAGGTAGTCTAGTACTACTGTTAGCAATGCTTGGTCCGATTGTACTGTGTCTACGGTCTCCTCTATCAGTTAAGTAGTGATCTTACGAGGTTGTTCCTTAGCGTTCCATAATCCCCCCCAGCATTAAAATTTCTAAAAGAGATCATCATTCATGATGGGTCCCATAATTTTGAATGAAGGAATAGACTACCAGAGGGTATGGTATGATTCAAAATTACAAGATCCTATGGAATGGGTGTTCCACATCGCAAATTGTATCTGGTGTTTCCAATGCTATGGTCATCTTGGGAAGGCTATGATCGTCCCCATGTAACCATCAACATAGTACGATAGGAATCCCAGAGTAGTTAAAAGAGACGTAGTACCTACTTACTACCAACCCCTGTTAAGCAAGCATGTCGAAATGGTAGCCGAGTTTCACTTAAGATGAGATACCCACTGATGGTGTGAGAGTTCGAGTCTCTCTGCTTGTAAGAAGCTGTAATGCCTATTATGGTTTTCAAGAGAGATGATCAGATGGTACTGACAATGAGTGGTAATGCAAAGTGGTGTAACGGTAACATCTTGGTCTCATGAACCAAAGTACTAGGTTCGAATCCTGGCTTTGCATAAGAGGAATGATGGAATGAGAAAGCAACCAATGAATGAAAGGGGTGTATAAGAGGGTATTGGTATTAATGAGAGTAGCCTCGATAGCTCAAATGGTTAGAGCGCAGAACTGAAGTTTCTGAAGTGTGGGTTCGATTCCTGCTCAAGGCATAGGTTGTAGTAAGGAGTAAGTAAGTAGACTAGTGATTATAGGCAATGGTATGAGTACTGGTATAGGGATTAGGGGGTATGGAGAGTGTACAATGAATGAGGGTTTGAAAGGGTTGTCAATGTACTTGATAGAATGCATTAAAAGAGATCATTAGCACACTATGAATGGGTGTGATCAGTACTAACAGCTATCATCTGGTAGCTCTCCTGATACCCTATCTGTACTTTTGAGCATAGCCATTGTCCTTGTTAAGTAGTCTTCTACTCTTCCTTAACCACATGTCCTCTCTTTCTTAAACTACTCACTCATAGGCTTTCATGAATAACTAGACTGCACTCTATTACACTACTACTACTACTACTACTACTACTACTAGTACAACAACTACTACACAATGCTTGATAGATGATGATCTCTTATATAACATAACTTGACAACTTGAGCAATACATGATGATGATCTCTTTTATAACACACGATTAGAATAGTAAGCGATAACCCTTCGGGGATTGTGTTGATTATAAAGTGATCTTTCGAATAGCTGAACGTTGGTCAGTGAAGTACAGTACCCCTTTACCTAGTTCATAGACGAAACCAAGTGTTAGTACGGCGAAGAAGATGATGGCTACCCAGAAACCGTACACATTAACATTGTACAGGGTTACGCTCAGGGGGTAGAATAGGAGAATCTCCAAGTCAAAGCAAAGGAATAAGATACCCACTAGATAGTACTGGATACTGAAAGGTGCACGTGTTTGCCCACCAATGGGAGAGAACCCTGACTCGTACATGGTTACCTTCTCACTGTCAGGTCGATGCACAGCAAACAGTACGTTAAGGAACAGCAGTAGTGCTACTAAGATAGGCACCACGATGAACATCAGTTTTAATGAACTCATTATAAGTTGAATAGAGATAGAGCCAGTAGGGTTGAGCTGTTTAATAGGATGGTTGGTTTGAATACGTATAAAGTAATAACCATGGTTAAGGTTGCAATGGCAAAGCTATGAACGCTTGTTAGTTTTCGTTCCTTTGATACCCCTGATACGTCCTCCATATCTGATGACTCGAAGTGGATCACCCGAATGATCTTTAGGTAGTACGATGCACTGATCACCGATACAATGATGGCCACCAGCGATAAGAAGTAATACCCTCTATGCGTAGCTGAGTACAGGATCATTTGCTTTCCGAAGAAACCGATTAATGGTGGTACCCCTCTCATCGAGAATAGGCTTAGTGTTAAGGCTAGACCTAGTAAAGGATTCACACGGAATTGACCCTTCAGATCAGAGATGAACTGGATGTCTGTTGATTTCTTTGATAGGTTGATCATGTAACCGAAAGCCAGCAGTACTAAGAAGGCATTCAGGTTTGTAATCGTATATTGTACTAAGTAGAATAAGAATGACTCAATCGACTCTTCGCTGTTAATACCTAGTGCTAATAGCAGGAACCCTACGTGAGAGATAGTACTGTATCTGAACAGTCGCTTGATTCGGTACTGTGCTAACCCTACTACTGTACCAAGGACTAACGATAGTAATGATGACGTTAATAGTAGGTTCTTCCATACATCGATAGACACCCCTTCGAAGAGTAAGGTTAGTGATCTACCACTGAACTCTAGTCCACTTTGCAGTGATAGTAAGAAGATCATAATCGAGATCTTAGGCATGATAGTTAACCAAGTAGTTACGATAGTAGGTGTACCATCATACACATCAGGAGCCCAGTTATGGAAAGGCGCAGCTGCCACCTTGAATAGGAAACCAACAAGGACAATGCTTAAGCCAATCACTACTGGCCCTAGTCCTTCTCTGAAGTTATCAAGAGGACCTACGGATAGTAAAGAGTAGATACCTTCGAAGTTAGTTAAGCCAGTGTAAGCATAGACTAGTGCTGAACCCAATAGGATGAGTCTAGATGATAGCCCTCCTAGTAAGAAGTACTTAAGTCCTGCTGAAGTAGCTGACTCTGATTGTCGGTACACGCTGGCTAAGATGTACACACCGAATGATTGCAGTTCGATGCTTAGGTACATTGATACCAGGTTTCTACTTGACATTAATAACGATCTACCACAGATACTGAACAGGATGATTAACGAGTACTCTGGGATAGTAGGTAAAGCAGTGAACACTGATTGTACTTGAGCTAGTACTTTATTGGTTACAGGAGCCCATGCCATTAGAATCACAGCACCTGTTAAGAAGATGATCACATCGAAGTACTGTGACACTGCCGATACTTGGAATAGCCCACTATAGATACCAACACCCGAACCTAGTGCTTGAGTATATAAAGCATTGGCTGAAAGTGCAGCAGCGTATAGTAGGGTTACCGAAGTAACACGCGTGATAAGAAGAGGAGAAATTTTAACGGCTGGTAGCGCTACGGCTGTCATAAGGGAGAAGATGGCTAAGACAAGCATTACAAAGGGGTATCTCTCCTTAATAAGGGATAACGTGATGTCCTCATGCTATGTTACTAATGAGAGATGATGGGTCTCTTATAGAACTAGCTAGTGACCTAAGGATGGTGGTATGCTAAGGTAGCTGAGCTAGCTGTAGGTATAATGGGATGGAGAAGAGAAGGGAATTAAAAAGGGGGTGTTGTGGTGGTGTATGTATGTGTAAGGGAAGAGTAGTGGTGGTATGTCAAGTGAACAAGCCTAGGTGAGTGAGTAGTCAAGGCATAGTATTGGTAGGTCTAGGGTTAGTGGTT
>BEDZ01000073.1:0-16864 GCA_002335625.1 Cutaneotrichosporon cyanovorans
GTACAGTCTTACCTGTACCGGGGTACAGCTACAACTGTATAATGGACGAATCCGAAAGCGGAAGCAAATTTGAACCTGGATCCCGTCCAAAAACCCGGTCGCGGTTGGATTTGTCCTTCAGACAGTACTAAATAAGCGTCATGCTCACTCGACTGACATCACAGGACAGACTCTGCTGCCTTCAGTGGCAGCTCTGACAGCTGGTGTTGTAGGTAAATGGATGCTTCCTAGTACAGTAGTGACTGTATACTGTGCATGAGAGGTTAAGACCCCCCAGGTCGACGTATTGCTGAGCTCTGAAGGCAAAAATTGCATTCATAGGAGCACTTCCGCCCCGTGCTACGGGGTCCTCCTCCCCATACAATTCGCCGTGGTGCATCGGCAACACAGCCAACGTCGCCCCGTTTCCCCATCGACGCTAGGATAGAGTTCGAATCCTGCCCGTGACAACAACACTGCTCAACCACTCAGCACTCTTACGCCTTGTTCAGTCCTGCTCTGATGGCGACGCCCTTCTGGTCATGAAGGAAGCCGCAGCCCCGAACCTGCAGCCTCGATTACATACGCCTCGACCTCTGCGCCCTCTGCCTCTCGTACGATACCTCGTCGCCTGCCAGTGTGCTGAGCTTCGGCAAGTCACCATGAGCCTCGTCGCATCCAGGAATCCGTCGTACTTGGCGCGCTTGCCCATCTCTAGCAAGAATTCCGACGCCTTCGTCGGCCTGTGGGTTTCCAGTAGAGACTTGAGCCGAGCGTCAGCCTCCTCCCGCTGGGCGTCGGTGCTGGCCGTCGTGAGGTGAGCGAACGCCAGCGTCATCTGCAGCGGTGGCGCAAGCTCAGGATGCGCGGCGAGGTTGCGCCGATCCACATCCACGCTCCTCATGGAGCGCACCCGATGGTCAGCCTTGGCAAGGGGAGCACAAGGCAGGCCGGTCTCGCTCAAGCTTCTGCAGCATCTGCCGAACTGCCTGTAAAGTCAGCACGCAGCTAGATGTTTATCAAGGAGTCAATGGACAAGACATACCTGGCGGGCTGTCGGTTTCTTGCTGCCCCGATGGCCAAATACCCCCTCGTAAACCGTCTTGTTTACTATAGACCCCCCAGAATATCTCTGCTCTGGTTCTCGTACAAAGCATGGTCCTGTGCGTTGTGCAAACGCTGATGGTCAGCTCCCGAGGTACTGCATATCTTACCTTCGACAATGTGCCAGAGTCATCGACAACGATTGTCTCCGGTTCCCCATCTCGCTCGGTGACGACGACATTCTCGAGTGCAACTTGAAGACTCGACGCCACACGCTTACGGATGTCGTCGATTGTGTCGTCGTTCGAGGGTTCGAGGGTTCTCTCGTGCCTCACCCTCACAAGTTTGATACAGAGGTGGGCCTGACAAGGCCAGGCGCGGCGGAGTGGAAATGGCGACAGAAGCGGAGCACCTTTTTCCCTCGCAGAGCTGTATGGAGGAAAGATATGTGGAAATATGGGATCAGGCTTCTGTCTGGTTGCTATGTAAGTCACAAGCGAGGCTCAAATGCCAGCCAAGGCGGGTAGTCATTGAGATCCACACGCATGACGTCCGATGTGAATATCTGTCAGCACAGAATGCAGCATGCGGCCTTTTCGTCGTCCACGATGGCAGATCAGAGGCCAGAGCAGCTGCTGATACTCGCGCTGCGCGCTAAAAGCTGTTATCGATACTCGTGTCAAGAGCTGCTAGCAAGGAGCAGCGTCTTTTTTCTGCGCCCTCTTCAGCTGAATTATCCATTCGAAGCGAGAAAAACTGAATATCTGAGCCCTGCCGCGAGATGATGTAGCAGAGCAGATCCTACTGTACAGTAGCAACCTCTCACTAGATGCGATAACAGCTCTGTGATGTGTGTGTAGTGAGAGCTGGTGGCTGCCTAATCCGGCCACTGATTTTTTATACAAAGAAGAATGATGACATCCTTGTGGAGTATGGAAGGACAATTGTCTGGTACTTTTGCGAAGCAGCCCACAGTCGATGTTGTCGCTACTGCACGGAGTACCATGGCATTGTGGATTTCAGTCTTTCAGTAGGGTGCTCGCGATTCGACTGCAGTTTCTTCGACCAGGCGGTTGCGTCTCTTCACAGCTGCCACATCTGCCAGGAACATTTGCCAAACAGCACTTGCTTCTTCCTCTGTGAGAGGACGACAATCCTCTTCGACCTCTTCCATGCGTGCGCGGATACTCACGAGCTCCTCAGTGAGCCGCGTATTCTCCTTCTCAAGCTTGTTTAGGTCGAGGAGTAGTGACAGATTATTGCACCTCATCCGATATTGGGGAATGAGGGACTGATCATCAGCTCGCTAAGACTTGGACTTCTCACGTTATGTACTTCTGTGTAAAGCTTTGTTTTGTCCACATCGATTGAGCTGACCGGCTCCCCAGTTACGACGACGTCCTCTAGACAAGCGTCGCGGTCTCTAGCAACACGGGCACGAAGCTCTGCCTCAGACTCATGCTCGCCGCGTGTCACGGTGCCGTGGTAGGTGGTTTCGACGATGGTGTAGGTGCCAGTGGCGGCACAAGAAGTCACGCCTCTTGCCAAGCGAGGCAGAACGGGTACGAGGGAGCGATTGAACATGACAGATGTGGCGTGCGAGGTGAGAGTCGAAGCTCTCGATAGACCAAAAGTGAAGTGTTTTGCCGCGATGCGAGGAAAGGAGACCGACACCTCCGCTTCCGGGCTGATGAAACACAATGGCACCTGTACAGTACGCCCGCCCCCTTCTGGCTTTGTTCATGAATCATTGCTGTCCGTGGGGTGGGAATAGCACACGCGCATGCGCCCGGTATTTAAACTCTTGGTTCGAGTAAGATATCCATGCTGAAGTGTAGTAATTCATACGGTACATTCCAGCTGTGGCTGTGCATACTGTACATCTCTTGGGCAAGAAATCAGTATCGTCCTTACTGCATGTTTGCATTCGTTCGTCATGTTCACTGTCGTTGTCACAGAAGGTTGATGAAGTCATAAAGAGAACAATATACAGTACATTGCACCTTGGCTGTTCAGAACGTACTATAGCTGCGGCTCCTTATGTCGCTTTGCCTCAGCCTGTATCTCGGCAAATACTACGCCTTGACCGTACACACTCCGTCGGTGCAAACGACCTCCGGCTTCTTCTTAGCTTCCTGCTCCTCCTTCAACTTCTTCGCCATCTCCTCCTCCATATACTTGCGGATCATCTCCTCCACCTCTTCGTACTCGGTGAGATGGTCGGTCCATCGCGCGGCGTCATCCTTGTACTTGTTGCCCTCTGTCTTCTTGAGATACGCCTCAAATGCCTCTGGGCCGGCTGTGTACGCCACTAGCTGACCGCCAAAGTCCGTATCCGAGTGAGGCAAGGGAGCGCCATCGCGTTGCCCTTTGGTAGCGCGGTAGATGCACGGCACGCCGACGAGCTTCCAGTCGCGGTATAGCCAGTTATCAGGCGTGCGCATTTCGTCCGGGAGGAACTTGACCTCGATTCCATCTGGGTGTAAGCTCCGCGGCCAGCTGAGCTGCTGGTGTGCTCTGTTGATGCTGGGACTTACAAGGCCCATCACTTCCTTGGAAGACGCGCTTGATGTCTGGCTCTGCCAGAACGCAGAAACCACACCATGGCCGTCCATTCGGCAGTGGCTTGGACGACACGATGACATAAACGGTGTCTGCCGGCGCCTTCGCAATGTCGTCCTTCAGCGACGCGAGTGTGGATGTCACAAGAGGCATTGTGCTTAGTGCTTTATGTTAGTATCAGGAAGCTATCGATCAATCCTGTTCATTCGCTGAGCTTTTGAGTACTTTGAGATTGTGAGGTGGATAGCATCGATGTAGGCTAGCGGTGGTCACAGAAGTGCATGCAGGTGCCTGCCGAGAGGAACCCGTGCCATTAGCGTCCAGTAGTGAAACCCAGCTGGGGACTTGAAGCTATTTCGAGCAATCACCCCACATGGGCCCATGGAGGCCCGCCCCCAGGTGACCACGATGATAGATAGTGTTGCGCATCTACTTAGGAGACAGCCAGCAATGCTGGGAGGAACAAGCGGTACATCGTGTGGTGATGGTCCGACATCTGTCTACTCCGTCTCCTTCGGTTGTTCAGTTCCGAGCACCACGCGTACCAGGCCGGAAGGCTGGAGTCAAACACGTATAGACGACGATCATACGATGTATGATGTCGATGTTCGATGTCAATTCAACCCAGTCTTTACTTCCTAGTTCAAGTGCCTGGTGTTCAATGCCTTGAGCTATACCCATGTAGGGAGTAGACCGAGTGCGACAGCAATGCCCTTTGCCCCGTCGTCGCTGCCTACTACTACCTCTATGACGACAGAAACATACATGAACATGAGCCTACAGTCAAGTTGACTAGAAAACCGAGCTCTCTCATTGTGAAGCAGGGATAAGTCGACCTAAGCATAGCTCTTTGATGGACTTCCTCGCTTATATTGTCATTCTGACTCCTATTAAAACCAATACAAACCAATACAGATGTTAGAGCCGATTTTGATGCCAAAGCATTCACCTCTGGGAGCACCTTCACGAGCACGAGCTGGCACTGTTTCGGGGCTAGGGTGCGCAACGGTGTTCTCAGCGTCGGATGCCTCATGCTGCTCGTGGTCCGCCTGTGTAGCCAAGGCGGCAGTAGAGGCCTTGATGCTCTCGTCGAGCTCGCGCAGGTCCTCGTAGAGGCTCGTCCGAGGGGACTCGTAGGGGACCATGGCGGTACTCATGCTGCTGTGAACACTTCTCCCAGGTGAGAGCTGCGCCAGGATGGCATTGACATACTCGTATGAGGTTCGTAGAGGTGGATGAAGTGGAAGGATGCCGGTGCGACGTGGAATCAAGGTATATCTAGATAATGCTATATGCTGGACGAACAGCTTCCAGCATCGAAGCAGCGCACCACAACAGCAGAGCGGGTTGCTGTTAGCACGATTTGTTCTGGTCAACTGATTCTTACACCGCACTAGCGCGAGGCACGTACGGCCGCTCCCCGTGGAGTCGCGCCGTGAGCACGCACGCATTAGCACCTCAAGCTCCAATGCATGCTGACAAGCTAGTGAGCGCCAATTGCGCTGATACGCATGGCTTAGTGCAAGCTACGGTTTCAACACTCTGCGAGGTATATTGAAGGAGAGAAATAGAGATTGGGGCAGCAAAACCCTAACTGATTTGTGTCCCAGCGGAAGTTGTAAATGGTAGTGCACTTCGGGAGTTGTTCTCGCGTCATGATTACATTGCAGCGACTTCTCTCCCATGCACATCGTGATACTCAAGGCGCGGGTGTGCCGAGGTGATATGGAGCTGTTCAGGGGTCGCAGCACTCCCATCGAAATGAGCATCAGCGAGGTTGAGCCAGGTTCTGCTCGTTTGCTTTTGACTTAGAGTGGTGGGTGTACTGTAGTAGTGTCAGAGGCCTGGTCAATACTTCGAGCTGGCAATTTCCGTAACCGTACTGTACAAGACTGCATCTATGATGATAGCTAGCGTTATCCCCTTTGCCCACGAACTGTCAAGTATCATGCTACCACGCCATGCTCTTCCAGCTGCTGCTTGACGGTGCCACTAGCGCTGACCTCGATCGGCTCGCCCATGTGGTTGATATCGATCCCATTGGCAAGCAGGTACGCACGCCACGCCTCGTCCTCATCCTCGAGCATCTCGTTGTGATCCGGGATGAAGATGTACGTGACGATGCCGCCGATGATTGAGATGGCCGATCCGATGAGGAAGACAGCCTGCTGGCCCTTGAACTCGTCGGAGAACGCATTCTGGATAGGCGTGAAAACCTCTGTCCCGATCGCAGCGCCTGCCTTGCCCCACGCGGCTGAAAAGCCGAGCATGTGGCCGCGCAGAGCCGTAGGATAGACCTCGCCTGAGATCAGGATCGTAGCCACACCGGGACCAGCCTCAGCAGCAGCGAGGAACAGCCCGTAGACAACGATGAAGCCGCCGGGGTGGTATTGAATCTTGCTGAGGACACCTCCGAGGATCATGCCGATGATGCCTTGGACGAAGAAGCCGAGAGCTTGGGTGTGCTTGCGGCCGATGCGGTCCATGAGGAGGCCACCGACCAGGCAGCCGGGTAGGAGGAACGCGTTGATGAGCGTGCCCCAGCCGATGTTCTGAACGAGCGTGTTCTTCGGGTTGAGCTGGGAGACGATGGTCGAGGAGAAGAGGCCGAAGGGGTACGCGCAGAAGTCGTACAGGAACCAGCAGAGGCAGGTGCCAATGATACGGCGCCAGTACCGCTTCCCAGCGAGCCACATGACCTTGAGGTTGAGCTGGGTGCCCTTCATGGCGTTGTTGCGGTACGCCGTAGAGTTGAGCATCTTCAGGCGGAAGTAGAAGACCGTCAGAGGGGGGACGAGGCCGAGCCCAAGGCAGATTCGCCATGTGCCAGTGAAGCCGTGGGTGGTGTCGATTGTGTTCGAGTTCCAGCCATAGCAGGCGAGCACAATGAGGATGATGCACCCTGCTAGAACGATGCCGAAGTCTATGGCAAAGTCACCCACTGCTGCCACAAGGAAGCCGCGCATCTTGCGCACCTGCTTGGTCTCGTCGGCGGCCTCGATCGAGCTTGTGCCACACACGGGGTACTCGCCTCCAGCGCCCACACCCGCCAGGCCGCGAGCCACGATGAGCATCCAGAACATGCCCACTGTGGTAGTGCCGTGTGCGGCGCATGAGAGGATGATACCGAGGATGAGGAGGGAGGTGGTGAGGACCACACCGAACTTGCGGCCCATGCGGTCAATGAGGGCTCCGAAGAAGATCATGCCGATGATCTCGCCGATGAAGAACGAGTTTGAGATGCGGGTCTTGAGGGTGCTGGAGAAGTCGTCGGGGTACACTGCGGCGCATCAGAACAGCGTCCGCAGTGATGGCAAAGTGGCACTCACGCTTCTTCCAGATGAGGTTCAGATTGCCTACGATGGCGGCATTGTACCCATCTGAGATGAGAGCTATGCCACTGAAAATGACGCTGAAGATCGCAGAGCTGGGTGTTAGCACGACCCACGAGCTCTGAACCAGCTCTCCTCACATTTTGGTAGTTCGGTTGTACACATGGCGCTCCTGCTCGACTTCGGCGAGGCGGGCCGGTCGGAGTCGAGGCGAAGCAGCATCTTGGTCGTCGAGCTTGTCGAGCTTGTCTGCTTTGTCGTAGTAGTCGTTAGAGTCCATGGTCAGATGTGTGGATTGGGTCAGTTGCCAGTCCAAGTCAAGTGGTGAGGCGCTGGGTCTCGCGGCGTTGAGAGCTGCCTGTAATGTCTCTCACACTCCCTCTTTATGTATACTCTTACTCTCTGTGGTCGCAAGACCACTTTCTGCTGGTAGAAGCCGTCCATACCGCAGCACACGTTCAACCCATCATCAGAGGGACGTTCTAGGTGACCGAAATGTGAGGATTCAACAACTAAGTGGTCGATACTCACGCACGTTTCTGCTATGCTATGAGCTGGCCTCGGGTGAGGAGCACTGTATCCCATCGCCGAAGAGCATCTTCATACGCAATCGGCATCTCAACCAGCTTGCTGACAGCCGTCGACTCTATGCGCTGTATGCTAGGCCTTCTGAAAGACTCCTCGACGCCGAGAAAAGTCCTGTTCCATATCTGGCACGGGCAGGCGACTAACCGCATTGGCGGACTGCGCCGTAATTGACCGTGTTGTTTCCAATTGCCCGCTCCCGAGTCGCGAGAATGCCAATCTGCGCTCAAAGATAAGGCAGTGCCTAAGCATGTTCTAAGGCACTGCCTTATTCTTGAGGCACATTCTCAGGCACTGCCTTATTATCAGCGGAGGGCCGCATGGGTGGGATGTCGACCATCATCATCGCCGACTTGATCGCCGTATCATCGTCTCTGACGCGCTCTTCTGCACCCACGTTTCTGATTTCTCGGTGTCCATCTGGGCGAGGTAAGCGAGAATAAGGCATCTCGGATGAGTTTGGCCAAATACTTGCTCGGCGATGGCGACTGCAGGCCAGGCACTGCCTTATTGCGGGATGGTGGTGGTGGTGGTGATTGACAAGAGTGACGAGAGTGATGTTAGACATGTTCTGACAATGCTGAGATGGACTCTGGTACGTGCAGGCTGAGCGCACGTTCGCGTTGTGTTGGTCTTCGGAAAGCTGAGGGTCAGCAGGAATAAGGCAGACTGGATCGAGAATAAGGCAGAGTTGATCAGGAATAAGGCAGAGTAGCGCGGACTGACATGTGGTCGTGTGAAAAGGCCTCAAAAGGCCAAATAAGTTGAGGTGGAGGACGTCATGTCGGGCAGTGGATGGTGCTGTGCCCGAGTCTTATCCACTGTTTCTACGAACATTGAATGTTAGACTTGTAACCTGTTACTCACGACTGGCGGTGCTGTATCGCACATAATCAATCCTCACGAGCTCCGCTGGCGTATATTTAAGACACCAGTCAGCATGGCCTCTTCCTCCAACCCAACAAGTCCCAACGGCATATCCTCTGCCCGCCCATACCCGAACTCATCACTAGCCATGTCCATCGACAAGAAGTACAACCTCACCCAGGAGCAGCTCGAGTCGTTCGAGCGTGACGGCTTCCTCATGCTCTCGGACGTCCTCTCGCCCGAGGAGGTGAAGGACCTCCAGGACTGGACAGCCGAGGTGAAGGGCTGGCCCAACAGACCAGGAGAGCACATGCCGTACGAGGAGAAGCGGGCTGATGGCACCACTGGGCTGTGTCGCACAGAGAGTAAGTTAACACTTGATCCTCGATGAGAGACCTGTCCACTACGCGCGACGTGTGGCAGTCACTTGTCGATGTCTCACTGTGTCTCACCTTATGTCTCTGCCACAACCTGACGTCAGACTACGCCAACTACCACAAAGGCTTTGGCTCGCTCTTCCGCGGCCAGCGCCTCACAGGCATCCTCACCGACCTCATGGGCGAGCCTGCAGTTCTCTTCAAGGAGAAGATCAACTACAAGGAGGCCGGGGGGTCTGGTGGCTTCGACGCGCACATCGACGCCGCGGCGTACAACCACGCCGGAGCGAACAGGCACCAGACCTTCCTAATGGCCGTGAACGACATGGACATGTCGAATGGGTGTCTCGAGGTTGTTCCCGGGTCGCACAAGATGGAGATTCCTTTGGGGTCCAACAGGGTGAGTACCGCATTTGACGCTGTTCTCGCTGACATCAGTGTATCGACCCAGAATGGGAGGCCAAGCAAACCTGGGTCCCCGTCCCCATGCCCGCCGGAGCTCTCCTTGTCTTCGGCTCCTACCTCGCCCACCGGTCTGGTCCCAACTCGTCACCCAAGCCCCGTGCGGCCATCTACGCGACGTACAACGGCATCTCGGAGGGAGACAACCACGACGCGTACTATGCCCACAGGCGCAAGGCATGGCCGCCGACTGCTGAGCGTGTGCCTGGTGTCGACTATACTGAGGGTGCACTCACGTATGCGTTCGGCTCGCCCATGTCGGGAGGCAAGGAGATGATCGATGCGAGGTTGAAGGGCGACAAGGCGACGGTGGACCAGGTGTTCAACATGATTGCTGCGTGAATATAATTCAACACACAAGTGCTCCACTTCCTTTTCTTCCCTTTACCTCAATTACCTTGACTGATCTGCGCCAGTATGCACAGGCAGGCACAGACATCCCACTCCACACCCACACCATACCCTCTATGCATGAACAGTAGCTGATACTCACAGGCAAGGAGACGCAGACTACATCGGCGAGACAATCAGTCAGCTCGAGCACTCCCTCCAGGCCGCAGGTCAGGCAGTCAACGAGGGTGAGTTCAGTCTTGCCAACTACGGCCTTCTTGCGTCTCAGTTGCCTTGATACCATGCCTGGCTCGTGTACTTACTCACGACTTATTCTTCACCCATCCTCTTGCCAACAAGCACTCAGTACCCTTGTCCACCTTCCCTTCCATCTCTCCTTTCCAAATCCCTCAGGCGCAACCCCCACTAGGTCCCTCACCCCGCCCCCCGCCCTCGCTGCGCTCGCCCAGCGCTGACCCCAGGCGCCGATGACCAAACCATCATCGCCGCCCTCCTCCACGACATCGGCCAGTTCGTCCCGCACGCCGACGCCAAGACCATGATGCACAAAGGCGGCAGCCTCGGCAAGATGTCCCACGAGGCAGTGGGCGAGCGCTACCTCCGCGACCTTGGCTTCCCGGACAAGGTGTGCACGCTCGTCGGCGCGCATGTCGTGGCGAAGCGCTACCTAACTGCCGTACAGCCGGGGTACCTCGAGTCGCTGAGCAGTGCGTCACAAGCGAGCCTGAAGTACCAAGGAGGGCCGTTCACCCCCGAGCAGGTCGCCGAGTTTGAGCGCGACCCGCTGCACAAGGAAAAGGTGCAGCTTCGGCTCTGGGACGACAGGGCGAAGAGGGAGGACTGGAAGGCACCGGGGCTGGAGTCGTACAGGGATACCATGATGCGGGTGCTGGCGGCGAGGTAGGAGATGGGACATTTGGTAGCGATCGGAGAGGACGTTTGCATGCAATTTTAGCAGTGATCGGGAAGGTTGTCGATATGCTTCACGAGAGCGCGAAGGCAGGCTTCCAGGTGAACAAAATAGAATCAGATGGGTACACAGCAGTGGCCTCTGCTATTCTTGTTCCTCATGCTTCATCGGTATGCCTTTGCACATGCTAGCCAACGTTGTTGTTATCGCGAGTCAGCAACAAGTTCCCCACCAAGATAAGCATGCAGATCTGGATCTGAACCTCGGTTGAACCTTAAATCCGCGAAGTGACCGTGATAACGATGGCCATCAGATCTCCGAGCACATGGACAGGATGAGGACCTGCATGGTTGTGACTGCGTGTGGAGGCGCGACGCGCTCCTGCGATGCGCATGCGCATATATATCGCCATGCTCCCTCGCAACAGTTTTCCTTCCTTTTTGACACTTGTGCTCGCTCATCATGGCTACAGAGTGACTGACTGACTGCACCGCTAGTCCGCTACAGGCGGCACTGATGGTGACCGCGGGGGCGCCAGCGACTCTGCAGGTCGCATCGCCTGTGGGTGTCATCACGCAGAGTCCCGAAAACGACGGCTTGCTGTCATGTGTGCTGCTGCTGGCTATACGCTCAGACGACACAACGGGACATTACAGCTTGAGCTTGCTTTCGCATTGGACCGGACTCCCTGGCGACACAGCTAACGATACCTTCCGGACACGAGCTGAAACGCAACGCGCTGAATCGGCCTCATACTTGCGGCTGACCCAAATCCGTCTCGCTGCTGACCTGGACTACGATTCTCGACTGGCAATGGCTGCGCGCGGTCTACGACTGCCGTCACTTGCGCATCCGTTGTGAGCTGCACGTCGACTCATTGCGGACTGCGTGCTTCCGGCCTCTGCGGACGAGGACTATAGCTGCCTGATGGTACACAGACAGGTTCCGGCCAACGAAAGGGTATCATTACCATGACATCGATGTCTCTAGGTGAAGCTCCATTATCCGTCTTGTCAAGGTCAAACATACGTCTCGATTCACAAGCACCAGAAGCTCGCTCCATGCGGCGTATATCTGCTCGCGCCTCAGCAAGCCGCATCAACAAGCCGCCTAGGTGCATGTTGTGCTCAAAGCTGACACTCAAACACACATGCCAACCTGCCTCTACCATCTGACTCATAATAACAATGCTCGCTCTCGTTCGAGCAAGGTACAGTGGGCAGTGCTCTCTGAGTATGCGACCTTGTTCACTTCGTACTGAGGAGCAGGAGCTTCGTGTTGACATGATCAGGTCCAGCCTCCTCCCACAGCCCATCGCCAAATGATCACCAAACAGGTTGACCACCTGATGGCCCCCACCTTCTGACCCCCGACTCGGGCATTCACGCCCCCGCTACGTACAAATGTGCATATCGACCAATGCTAAGTAGGACATGAACAGAAGCTGTACTTGGTCGACCTATCGTCGGGGTATACGTGATGCAGATGGGAGGTGGGGGTGGGGGTGGGGGTGGAGTGTAAGGTGGGGAAGTGCTTATTCTGTCGTCAGCGGAATTCAATCTGGGGACAAGAGGAGATGGGAGGTACAAGCAGTCCTGCTCGCCCTCGCCCTCGCGTCACGCTTCGCGCGACGCTCGCTACTCACGCTGAGCACACTGCACACCAGGGTGTCCGTCATCATCCTCGTCCATGTCGTCCGAGCCGCCGCCGTTGGACTGGGCTGAGCGGCGCTGGCGGTCATTCGGCTCCTCGAGCGTAACCTCGTCGGTGTGGAGCTTGGGGTCGAGCTTCGGCAGAGGCGGGCGTGCCGGGAGCGCCTTCTCG
This sequence comes from Cutaneotrichosporon cyanovorans, assembly GCA_002335625.1. Classification (NCBI taxonomy): domain Eukaryota; kingdom Fungi; phylum Basidiomycota; class Tremellomycetes; order Trichosporonales; family Trichosporonaceae; genus Cutaneotrichosporon; species Cutaneotrichosporon cyanovorans. Next base: position 12,294 of record BEDZ01000073.1, read on the forward strand.
AGCAGAGGGAAGGCAGAGGGGTCGAGAGAGTCGGGGAACTTGACGTTGAGGCGCACAAAGAGGTCGCCCATCTCGTGGTGGCGGTACGAGGGCATACCCTGTCCAGTGATGGTCTTGAGGGCGTTGGGCTTGATGATCTCGCCGGGGACAATGGTGACGTGCAGTGCGTGGTCGTCGAGGTGGGGGATGACAAACTCGCCGCCTGCAAGGGCAGTGAGGAGGTCGATCTCAACCTCGGTGAACAGGTCGTCGCCCTTGCGCTGGAAACGCTCGTGCGGCTTCTCCTCGAGCACGATGATGACATCGCCTGGGATGACACCTGGCGCCTGGTCCGACTCGCCGGTGAACTTGATCTGCTGGCCCGACTTCATGCCCTTGTCAATGTGCACCTCGAGCACCTTGCGCTCCGACTGGGTCTTCTTGCCGTTGCAGACCTTGCAGCGGTCCTTGGGGTCCATGATCTCACCAGTGCCCTCACACTCGTTACAGGGCTGCTGGATCTGCTGCATCATGGGGCCCAGTTGACGGTACATGACCTTGACACCCTGGCCACGGCACGAGGTACACGTCTTGACTGAGCCCTTCTTGCCTCCGACACCCTCGCAGCCCTTGCAGAGGACTGACTTGGACAGAGCGAGCTTCTGCACCTTGCCCTTGTACAGGTCCTCGAGCGACACTGCGATGCGGTGCACGAGGTCCTTTCCACGACGCGGTCCAGAGGGGCGGCCACCGCCTCCGCCAAAGAAGCCACCGCCGCCGCCGAACAGCTGGCTAAACAGGTCCTGCGGGTCCATGCCGCCCATGCCGCCTGCTCCACCCTCGAGGCCCTCCTTGCCTGCCTGGTCGTATATTGCGCGCTTGTTGCTGTCTGACAGCACCTCGTATGCATGTGTGAGCTCCTTGAACAGCTCGGGGTCGCCGCCCTTGTCGGGGTGGTGCTTCAGGGCGCTGGGGTTAGTACCAGCCTGGTCTTCTGAAGGGGTCTAGCCGCAGCGAGGACTCACTTCTTCCTGTACGCCTTTTTGATCTCATCGTCGCCGGCAGTAACCTTGACGCCAAGGAGGTCGCTGATGAAGTAAACATGTCATAGAGTGAGGAGAGAGGCAGATCAGGCCAAGCGATCGAGTTGGGTTCGACAGAGAGAGGCAATGTCAGCTCGGGTTTCACTCAAGAGGCAGACAGACTACTCACTAGTACTCGCTGTGTGGTGAACACCAGAGCAGTGATCAGATAGAGTCGTAATCATGCGAATCGTGTCGAAGCAGAGGCAAAAGCGCACATGTCAGCATAGCGTTCCATACCATCGTGCAACTGCGGGATGAGGCGCTCGCAGCTCTCGCTGAGCAGCTCGTTATACGCTGCAGCTCCCAGCTCCAGCCCAAGCACCCGCGCCCAGCTGCATTCCCGCACTTACGTCTCCTTCACCATGGTGGCAGAGGTGTGTTATACAGAGTGGTGTGTTTGAGAAGTGAACAAATGTACAGATCAGAATCGGCTGATGATGGCCTCCAAACCCCCTCGATGTGCCGCTAAGCTAATTTTGCGGGTGGGTTCGAAAAGTAGGGTGGCAACGAGTAATTCGACGCGCGGAGGATTAGGATGCGGAACGTAATGGGTGTCGTGATGCTGTCTGTTGGATCTGTTATCGCTGAACGAGCTCGACAAGAGATCGATCAAAGTGTCTTGGTCTTGAGCGAGAAGTGTTGATGATGAACAGAACAGATGCAAGAAAGAGTGATGAGCACGATGTTGACTGAGCGATGGAGACTGCTGTTGCCCTCCTGTCAACGATTACCCATGCAATGCATACAGACATCTACCAGTATTTTCTATCATCTACGTGAAATCGCACTGCATGGCTAATGCGCCATGGCCGCCGGCCGGTCGGTATGCACGCCAAACAGCATCGGCCTCCGGAGCGAGTAGTATAGCCAAGCCACCTTCCTTCTGCGTTCCTTCTGCATTCCTTCTGCCTTCCTCTGTGCTTGGCTGTTGGCAGCTCGGCAGAAGAGCGCGCAGTGACGCGCCCACAAAAGGCACGCACCTTCCAGCAGATTCCACCCCGCACCATGGGGTGCCACATGCCGCGGGCGCGGGAGGTAGGGGCCATAATGCCGCTATCTCCGGCCACGCTACATGCATGTGGTAAGCATGTGGAATGCACGTGGAACTCTCATGGCAGTCACATGGCGATGTCGCCTGTCTGGAAATAGGATGCCTCTACATCCAGAGCAGGTCGGCAGACCGGCCGGTGGTGAGACTCGATGTTGTTGTTGCGTTTGCTTCGGACCAGCAGAGCTAGCAAAGCTAGCAAGTGCTGACTGATATACCTGCATCATCATCGACCTATCTGCACGGCCGATACAGGTAGGCCTACGCTCGGGATGGAGGCGTCAACGTCAGCAGGGGCATCAAGTCCGATAGGTGCGTGCATAGGAATTTCCAAGCAGGCGACTCAGCCAGTGTCCACAGCCCGGTAACAGACTAACGTCAGAACATCATGACCCACTACTCGCCAAATTTCTAGAAACAGCAACGTTGGAGTAGGTATCATCACCACATGTGCTGCAACATTACTTCTATGTCTGTACGCACTCGCGTGCGCCCAGATCTCGACTCCAAACTACTCACTCGCTCACCCCAGATCCGACTGGCCAACCCTCAGACACCACCTCTACCTCGCACTCCTCGCCGCACTGCCAGTCTTCCTCGCCAAGGGACCACCGGCCACGACGTACCCCCGCGCACGGCTCTCACTCTCCCCGACGGCCTCGCGAGATCCCAATGCGAGTGCGAGTGCGAGTGTGAGTGGCAGTGGGCCAACAGATGGGAGTACGGATGATGGAGCAACGAGCGACGAGGAGAACCTAAGGCCATCGACGCCAGGAGGGCTGGTGATTCCTCCATTCCCGCCTCTGGACCCCCTGCGCCGAAGGTCGAGTATGAACTCGAACACATCCGACTCGGAGCGCCTCAATGGCACAGGGAGGCCGATGCCTGGGGGCCCGATATTCGAGGACGAGTACGACGAGGAGGTGGCTATAGGCGGAAGGAAGCTGCCGGGGTGGTTGGAGGAGGAGGATGCGAGGAGGGAGGTGGATAAGGTCGCGAGGAAGATTGAGGAGCTCGAGTTGTGAGTGTCGTGTTTTGTGAGCAAGTCCATTAGCGATCTTGAGCGATCTGAGATCATGAGGCCGGTTAAGGTTGGCAGCCTGCTGAAGCCTCTGCGTTGTGATGTTCTGATGCCTTGGCTTTGCAGGTTGCTAAGGCTTTTTATTTTCACTGCAAGGTTGGCGGTAGGGTGGCCCCTTTATGCGTCTCGCTCGTACATGCCTACGCTTCCACGCCGCATGACTTCATTGGATCGTATATCGAGATACCGTCCATTCTGCTTCTCACTATCGGTGCCTTCATCCTTCCTTCTCCTCACTCTCCCTTCCCTTACTGCCATCCCCCCCCCCTCATTCTCTTTCCCCACACTATGGTCTGTTCTCCATTCGAAGATGGTCTGTTTCTCATTCGAGCTCATGACCATCTCGCACACGATCATCGTGCCACATCACCTCCCATGACCAACTCTGCGATGTCTCTTGAGGCTCTCAGCAATGTCTGAGCACTTATGTCTGAGTACATATGTCTGAGTACATATGTCTGAGTACATATGTCTGAGTACATATGTCTTGAGTACATATGTCTGAGTACAACATTGAGGAGCCCTCGCATTCCTCATGCTCGAGCCCAGCTCCCCCAGCCTGCTTCATCTTCTAGTCTATCTCTTCTCGTCATCATGATCTCTGCACCCCTTTGACGCCAACACCTTGAGTCGCTATACTCTCCCGATATTCACGCATGCTACTCCTATCTCAGCCACTTGCAAAGGCCAGTCTTGCTCCTCACGCACTTTGTCTTCTGCAACTCTCTTCTCCCCGAGTCCGAGCCCCGACTAACGCCAGCCCCCCATTCACCCTCCAGCGCCTCGTGGAACTCCTCGTCGCCCCGACGCGCCTCCACTCCTCGCTCGGCAAGTTCCTCCGCGCAGTAGACAAGACTCTCGTCGTGACGACCCCCTTCACTGCCCCGTCGTACACGTACGTCCCGCCGCCGACGCACCTCGTTCCCTCGGAGGACCTCAACCCCTCCTCGTCGTCGCCTGCAACGGCCCCCGCACCCGATCTGAACAGCACCGTCCCGCCCGGGTCTATGACGCCGATGTTCTCGCCCATCCCGTTCCTCCACGCCGATGGGGTCGAGGGTGGGGACCACATGCTGGACTCGGACTCGAGGCCGAGGATGGACGAGCCGATGAGCCCGTTGGTGCTCGAGCAGGAGGTGGGGGGTGAGCGGTCGCCGACGCCAGAGCCGGAGGAGGGTGTGGAGGGGGGTGGGGCAGGGGCGGGGGCGGGGGCGGGGCCGGGGCCGGGGGCGGGGGGTGTGCCGGACACTGGGACCGCAGGGGGGTTTGGAGGCGAGGTGGATGGGGGCGAGTCAGGACGAAGGATAGGGGAGGAGGAGGGGGATGGAGCTGCACTGAGTGCAGAGGGAGGCGGAGGAGGTGCAGGTGCAGGAGGAGC
>BEDZ01000074.1:0-14616 GCA_002335625.1 Cutaneotrichosporon cyanovorans
ATGTTAGACTCCTTGGTCCGTGTTTCAAGACGGGTCGTTTAAAGCCATTATGTCAACATCCTAAGCTCGAACGTGGGCGAACCCCGGCCATAAAGGCGAGCTGCAGTCCTCAGTCTCACCCAGTGTACCACTCAGCTCAGCCCTCCAGCTCCCTCCCCTGCACCGTACACCGCTCCCCCCACCTCCTCACCAGCCCTCCACTGCCTTCCCGTCATGCACACAGAGCCACTCACACCCGCACGGCTCACACCCATGACCGCCAACCGTCAAATCGCGGATTTGCGCTTCCGAAAGGTCTGGGGTCGTCAACACATTTTTCTGCATGTTCCAACTGGTACCGGACCTCTTCAGCTTCTTTATTGCGTTTCACGGCGTTGTGTCATGGTTCACATAAATCATCAAGATGGTAAAAAAAACAAGTGGAGTACGTCGAGGAATTTGGTGTTGTATGTGATCATTACCGCCCACTTCTCTCACCTGTGATTGGCCACGATGATATCTGCATTTATTGCATTTCAGAACTCCCCGTCCTTGTTGCCAGGAACAGGAAACCGCCGTGGACAGTCATCCCCCCCAGTCGGATAGGCCTTGACAATACCATCATGCTATGCATGCAGACAATCGACCGGATAACATTGTGGCTCCCCCAGTCTGAATCACCTTCCGCCGTGTTGCCTTAGTCACCTCAGTCCTTCTATAATACAGTGCGGTGCTCTGAGGTTCTCAGAGCTGCATTGAAGCTGCTTGAACCACATTCGACGGCTGTTTGCAGGATAGTCATGCAATCTCTGTACACAATGCTCGCTCGCCATCAGCACATCCGCATCGCGGTCTGCCTCCTACCAGCCAGGCTGGTGAAGGATAGCCTACACTATTTCAGACACAGAGGAGAGGTCCGAAGGAGCAAACAACCACATACTAACTTTTGTACATGCATATTTGGCTGGACTTTGCTTCTGACTGCGCTATATGTCTGAGAAAACGAGCATGATTTCGATCGATGCAAGGACGTTGACTGACTTATGCTGCGTACTGGGACGTTAGATAGATCCTTGCCTTGATAGTTGCTCACTTTCTTCGTGTACTCGTGCGCTTTGGCCGCGAAGGCTGGGTAGTCGGAGCGGTACTGTTCGGCCTAGTGTGTGAGGCTGGTGATTAACGTGGTTCTGGACTCACGATGGAGGCAACAAGAGGGTCGTCTGGGTTTGGGGATTCCAGAAGGTTGTACAATGCAAGAAGCACTGCCAATCAGCTCTGGACACATGCCACGACGTTCACTCACCAGCGGGCATACGCGTGTTGGGCTTCCATTCCTCAGCCTTTAGGATCCCCAGGCAGATGCTGCGCGTGAGCATAACTGAGAAGCACGCGAGTCACTGAACAATGCTCCATCATATGAACTGCAACTCACCTTCCGTCCGAGTCGATGTTGGGGTGATACAGCTTGGTGCTGAATGTGATCTGTTAGGTGAGCCAGTGCAGTGCATCAAGCCGCGCATCGGTCCCCCATACGCTTCCAGATTCCGGATGACGCGATTGTCCGGACAAGATCGACTCCGCTACGAGCGCGGTGCGTGATACTCAGAGAGAGGATGGAGTGCATCGCAAGCGTGATGAAGCACATACCTTAGGCGCCTTGAAAGGATAGTCTAAGCCAAATGTCACGTCGAGTCCGAAGCTTCCTCCTTCGTATGGGGTCTGCGCCTGCCTAATTCAGCACAGAGCAGTGGCTAACAAGAGACATGGACGTACTGGACCGTTCATGATGACCTTCCACTGAAGCATGTTGGTATCGCTAGGTTGAACGAAGACATCTGGCAGGGGGTTGGCCATAAGTTCCGCCAATTCCTGTCTGTCAGGTGAAATCCGCTGCAAGTGTGGAAACACCCACCTTCTGAACACGCTTCGTGGCAGCAGACGACATGTTATCCTGTGCGATGGGAGGTTGTAGCTCTAAAGCGACTGTTGACTGTTGACTAGTCTACACGACATGAGCTGTTGTCGGTCCGACCGGGTGATGGCTCACTGATGACCTCCACCTGTCATCATCCGGGATCAAAATGGCCGAGCGTGCCGCCATTGCCGGGGTTGACCTGGTCTTCGTGAACGTACTGTCAGTTCATACGTGTGTGTACATTTCATGCATCCAAGTTACTCTGCACATACAATACAACATCATCTATCAAAAGTCACAATTTACGTCGCCATTTGCTGTCACTACGTCTGCTGTAAGCCACATCAAAAGTCACTACTCACTCCGCATCGCGTCGTATCTCAGCCTCGCGCCTTGCAACCATCTCATCAGCCATAGCATTGACCTTGGCTACCTCCTGTGTGGTCGGGAAGCCGATCTTCCAGTAGTCTGGCGGAGTAGGAGGTTTACGCCAAGTCTCGCGATGTCGCGAAACTCGATTCTGATGATCTTCTGTGTCCATGCGACGATCGTGATCTCTGATGTTGTCCCTTTCATCTGTCCAGCGAGGAGCCTCGTTGTATCGCGGAATGTCTCCAATCGCCGAATAATACTGTCATCAGCTCGTCCAGTCATTGACCTACATCGCGACAACACTCGCAATCTCCTCCGTGCATCTTGCGCCTTGCCTCACGCCCTCTCACTCTGTCGTGGAATTGGTGTGCGACGCCATCGTTGCGGGAGGGGTCTATCTCAAGTTCGTCCGCCACCGACCGTTTGCTGGAATCAGCCTGGCGCAAGCACCGAGACATACAGTTCATCTGGAGCCACATAACGGCCATTGCCTTTGTACGAAGCATACAATTCCCGACGCTCGCTGGTGGGCAAACGTGACAGACGTTTACGCTCTGCTGCACGTTCTGCGGGGGTTAGATCAGCAAAGTCGAGCGGCTTCGTTCTGCCAAGATTGGGCGTTCTGGGCTCCTCGTCAGCGACTACCGCCGCGTGGACAGATTTTTGACGCTCCAATGCAGAACGGAGTAGAGTAGATTGGCCGGTCCTATCCCTCACTAACGGATTGAGCGGGCGAGTGGTGATAGGCGTATCAAAATGCGAGTAGGAGTCCGAGGACCGATGTGCAGTATCATTTCTTGAGGTCGAGATCCTGCCTCCGAGCCAAGGGGTCACGCGAGAAGGCTGACGGGCAACGCCGCTCAAGTTCGGGGTGCTAGGTTCCTTCGACGGGGTTGAGGGTCTTTCGACACTCTTACGCTCCGAAGCAGGCTGTTCCGCGTGCATAGCGGTTCGAGAATCGTGGAATGCCTCAGCTGCCTGAGCTCGTTCCGTGGCACAAAGTTTCAGGCGCTTGATGCTGGCATCTGCTTGCTCTGCATTCGCTGTTGAGGTGCGCTTGAGCAAATTCGGCTTGTCACCGGGCACCAAGGGTTCTGGCGTCTCAAGATAGGAGCTCTTGTCATCGACAGCTACCGCTGTGAGTTTATTCTGTCGCTCATCCCGTCGTCTTTGGCGAGCCTCCTTCCGCGCCAGTTCAACAGCTCGGTACTCCTTCCAGTGCTTAAGGTCATTCTGATACTTCGTCCGAAGCTTGTCGAATGCGGCTTTGAGCGCTAGATGTTGCTTCTCGAGATGTGCGTATCGCTTGGCTAGGGTTGCGGTGGGCGACTGGTCTGCAAGTTTTGGCGTGTCCCAGGAGTAAGAAGGAGCATTTGCTTTGGTAGCGGGTGAGGTTGTGATGTTGGGCGAGATCGGATGCAGCACGAGGCTGATGTCAGCGGCATAATGCTCATGTACACTAACGGAGTCACAACCGAATGACCAACGGGTTTACCGACGGGTTTGCTATCAATCGGTGTCTGCGTTTTCGGCGTACCAACACCATTACCTGGTATCCCGTCTTGCGAAGCCACCTCATCTTCCACCGATTGGTCCTTTCTCGTCTTGTACCCTTCAGCTTCCTCACGCGCAACCTGCAGTTGCTCCGCAAGCTCCTCTGCTCGCCTGACAGCAGCTACAGAGGCTTTGACTTCCTGGCTCAAGGCGTTGCGGGCGTCGATGTTCTCTCGCCTCAGTTGCTCGTTCTCATCCTTGAGCAAAGCCATTCGATGCTCAGCGTCCGCTGCATCCGAATCATCGCGCAGTCGCGGTTTTGCAGTGCACTCTCGCAGCTTGCGCTCTAGCCTCTGGATCCGTTGCCTCAAACCTCCCGCGATCTCACGTTCGACCTTGATAGCCGCTTGCCGGTCAGACTCTGCCCCCTTCAACCGCAGTTCCAGCTCCCGAGCCTTTTCCTCGGAAAGCCATAGCCTACGTGCCATGCGACCACTCGCCTCAATATCGGTGATAGTCACAGCCTCTGCTTGCCGGAGATGCTCCTCGTCCTCGAGCAACGCGGCATACTCTATCTGCAGGCTGTCGCGTTGTGCTCGAAGCCATTCGATCTCCCTCTCCAGAACCGTTCGTTCAGACGAGCGTGTTGCCGTGTCGTGCAATAGGCTTGTGCGCTCTCTTTTCAAGGAATCGCATTGAGCCCTCAACCGTGAGAGGTCCGCAGCAAAGTCGACCATCTGTTGTCAGCTGAAACAGAAGCCACTTGCTGACCTGCTGCTGCACGGCTGTCTAGGTCAGCCTGAAGACGTGACGAGTTACGTACCAGTCACAACATCGACCTGTCTTTGAAGAGGCGTCAAAAGGGTTTCCTCCTGCTCATGTGAGGAGGGTTGTCGCCGTGTGTCGGCCATGCTCAGGTGTAGGTCGCATGAGGATATAGAGCAGCGTCGAAATCAGACGCGTCCCAACAACATGACAACAAGGCACCATTCCCTTTCTCTTTACGTAACACAAAGCAGGCGGTTGACAAAGGTGGAGTGAAGCTCAGGACGTCAAGAACAACAATGTTGATCCGCATCTGCGTCGAGCGTCTGATTCATGTCAATGCCAAAAGATCGAATGGGTATAGGTGCTTCCTGACGCGACGTGCGACATGAGGATATTAACATGGAACGTGGTGAGTCCGAAACGATTGCATCCATTGCATAGTCGCTGACTGACAGAACGTTCTGAAGACGGTATTGGACTATCATCCGTACGTCGACGCCACTCCGCTTGCTGATCCCAAGCTTCTCACAGATGCCCAATAAGACAGTCGAAGGGCTTCTGGAAGAGCTGGGAGCTGACATCTACTGCTTCCAAGGTGATCCGTAAAGGGGAGCAGGGCTGACATGCAGAGCACAAGACTGTCCGACAGAAGTTGGAGAAGAGCATGGCATGCCCAGGTCGTTGGGATGGATTTTGGACGTTTCCCAGGAGCAAGACCGGATATTCTGGCGTGTGCACTTACGTTGATACCCGGTTGTGCGTTCCGTTGAAGGCTGAGGAGGGCATTACGGGTCTGCTTCTCGAAGACAAGGCCAGCACAATGCGTCCTCCATGGACGGAAGACGAGAAGATCGGATATTATCCTGACTTCGTGAACGATGTGGATCTGGAACCGCAGTTCGATGGCACCCCGTTCGATCCTAGGAAATTGGACGTCGAAGGGCGGGCTGTCGTTTGTGACTTTGGGTTAGCCTCGTGTTTCTAGACAAGCTAACTCCAGCATGTTCGTGCTCTTCAACCTGTATTGTCCGAACGAGACCAACGAGACCAGACGGCCGTACAAGATGAACTTCCTGCACACCCTCCTCGCGCGTGTTCAGGCACTCATGGCAGCAGGTCGAGAGGTTATCGTCGCCGGCGACCTCAATATCATGCGCGCTCCCATCGACTCAGGGGAAGGCGGCATAAGGAACACGGCAGAGCAACATTACGAGCATCCTGCACGACGAATACTGGATGAGTGGTGCGCCCCCAAAGGTCCGATGATTGATGTGGTGCGAGAATCACACCCCGACAGGGAGGGAATGTTCACTTGCTGGAATGTCAAGATTGATGCCCGCCCAGCAAACTACGGCACTCGCATCGACTATATCCTGTGTTCGCCTGGTCTGCGACCATGGATCAAAGGAGGAGATATCCAGGCCCACGTATACGGATCTGATCACTGCCCGGTATACATCGATTTGCATGACAGTATCGAGGTAGAGGGCAAGACGATACACCTACGCGACCTGCTAAATCCTGCTGATCGACCACCGTCGACTGCGCCGGTATATCCATCTGATGTACCTCGAGAGGCTCCAGAGCCTCCGCGCTTTGCTACAAAGTTCTTGGACGAGTTTTCTGGCAAGCAGCGGACATTGAAAAGTTTATGGGCTCGACGTTCGCCATCTTCTTCCAGTCCGGGCAACTCCAAATCCGCCTCTCCAGCGCCGAACGCATCAGCCACCACAGTGGAAAACACATCCGAAATGCGGTCTGCACAAGATATGACTTCCCCCATGTCCACCTTTGGCATCGCCAGGGCAGCCTTCGATGCTCTGGACAATCCTGTTGTGCCAGTCGCATCTTTGACAACCTCGTCATCCGAGCATATCGCACCGATAGCCACGCAACGACAAGACAAGAACGTGACTGCGAATCGTTCGTCGTCAACTAGCACGACGAATGACGAACCGGAGCCCAAGCGACCAGCGATTGTCAAATCAGTATCGTCCGATAGAAAGGGCAAAGGGAAGCCCTTAAAATCACCTTCTGGCCAGCAGAAACTGTCATCATTTTTCTCCAAACCTGCCAAATCATCTAGCTCAGCAGATGTCTCGATATCTGCGCCTACGCCAACCGACGTGACTTTGCCTCCCAGCGCGGAGAAAAGGGAGGATCCACCGGATACCGCAGAGGACGAGTTGCTAGCGCAGGCGCTCGCTGAGGAAGATGAGCGTGACGCTGAGAGGGAGCGACAACGAAAAGCTAAACAAGACAAGGCTGCTCCTGTGTGGTCGAGTCTATTCGCACGCAAACTTCCTCCCTTATGCACCGTGCACCAGAAACCATGCAAGGACTTCAGTATGCGACGAGGCGAGGCGTTCACTGACGACAGTCGTCAAGATCCCCGGACCAAACAAAGGCAAGCGTTTCTGGCTGTGTTCACAGTGAGTCAAGAAAACGAATAGATCTGACGAAGCAGACCTGTCGGTCCCGGGTACGACATGGGGCGCGCCAAACGACCACGGGAGGATGTTGACCCAAAGTATAGATGCGATTTGTGAGCTGTAATGGGCGTGCCCGGCTGACTCTCCAGCTTCCTGTGGGACTCTGCCAACTCGCGGAAGGAGACACCAAAGACTCAAGCCGACCAACCTTCGTTGTAGAATCCGCTATATGCCGTAGCAAGAGCTATGTGCATTGGTTAGCATTGTATAAGCTGTATAGATGACAGTCATGTATGCATACTTACTAAAGTGCAGGCATAAGGGTAGGACCAACCAGCGATAAGGGCATGCCTAACCTATATGACGTACAATCGGCATGAATTGAATGCCAGGCACATCACCTGTTTGGGCTACATGTGGGGAACCATGCTCGCCATCAAGTCATGGCGCGCCACAGATCCCACCTCCATCCGCTTCCAGCGATCACTTACACTCGACTGATAGTCAAGTATCTGCAGATCCTTCGACTCTTACTGTTCATCAGACATACTAGACCACCACCATGTCCAAGTACGGCGAGTACTTCCGGACAGGCAAGTCGTTCGTATCCGCCATCTCGGGCGAGAAGCCCCACTCGTCAATCACCGACTGGATCGAGGTTCTGAGCAGTGACAGGTATGAGGAGAACTCGCTGGATGGCGTTCCCGAGCTCGTAGAAAGCATCAACATCCAAGGTCCTCAAGGCACTGCTGAGGCTGCCCGTGCCATCCGCAAAAAGCTCAAGTACGGCAATGTTCACCGCCAGTTGAGGGCTCTTGTCATCTTGCGCGCTTTGACCGAGAATTGCAATCATGGCTTTCAGGTCAACTGGAGTGACCAGCAGATCATGGAGCGCTTGCGACTGATGGCCCAAGACGTGAGTGGTAGATGGCCGAAGAAGGGTCCACCGTCGCATTGATGTTGCACCGGACAGTGGTGTGCACGCTTGTCATGAAACGTGCGCAAGTGCTGATGACAGAGCCTGATAGACCCTAGAGTGAGGAAGCGCCTTATCCTCGTTTTCCACGCATGGTCCATCCAGTACGCAGACGAGCCCCGCATGCGCGATGTGGCGGGGTTGTACCGACAATACGCGGGCGGTGGCGGCAAGCGGCCCGTCAGTCAAGCAACTCCTCGCTCGAGCGTGGATGCAGCGCGCACATCATCCAGCGCCCGCGGGTTCTCTGAATCTCATGACCCCTTCGACCACAGCTGGGAGGTGGCCCCCGGTCAACGCGGCAAGGACACTTATGCCGACCTGGCCAGCGCTCGTGCAGATGCAGAGCAACGCAAGCGGGACCGCGAAGCGCAGATCGCCCTTGAGCGCCGAGAGGCCGAGATCGAGCGTCGGGAACGAGAGGTGGAACGCAAGCGCCAGATGGCAGAGGTGGAAGCACGGAGACAGAGGGAGGCGGAGAAGGCTGCGGAGAAGAGGAAGCGCGAGAAGGCAGAACGCAAGGGGTCGAAGTTTGTGCAGCCGCGGCCCAAGTTTAACTTTGAGCGCGAAAAGCCAACCATCATGACAGCAGTGGCAAACGCCATTCAGGCTGCAAGCAACCTCGTCAATTCGTGCCGTCAAGTCAATCGGGAGGTGGAGAACATCACGGAGAATCCGCGTGTCGCAAATCACCTCGACAAGGCCAAGGCAGCACGCCGACCAGTTGTTCGCTACATTCAGCTCGTGGAAGATGAGGAGTACATTGGTATGCTCCTTGACGCAAACGAGAAGATTGTTGAGGCAATCCAGCTGTATGACAAGCTGTCAAAGCCGGCCGTGCTGGACAGTGACAGTGACAGCGAATCGCCTAAGGCGCGGATCGATGGCGAGGAAGCTGAGCAAGTGGAGCGTATCAGGCAGCGTCTTGAAGCACAGAAACTCGAAGCCAATCGCACGGGCGAGTTACAAGCACTCCAGGACGCGCAGAAGCTGGAAAGTAAACGACAGCAGGCGCGCTCCCTGCGCCGCGAGCAAGGTAGCTCGGCGTTCGACGACCTTGTCGGCCTCGAGTTCAAGCCGTCGACCAACTTGCCCAGCCCCATGCGTCCTGATTCTGTGTCTGACACAGATTCATATGATGGCCCGTAAGTTATGCTCTTCATCTCCTATCCACTGACTTGCCAGGTCGCTATCTGACTTTTCTGACTACGACTCTAGTGACGAAGAGTACCGTGCCGCGGCGGCACGTTCTCGCGGCCATAGCAGACAGAACTCGCGTCAGCAGTACTCTGAGTTTGACGCCTATGCCCCGGCTTCCGGCGAGTATACCGCTCTGGACGAGGAAACTCAGAGCAAAGGTCTTCTCGACCCGAATGACCCTTTCGGTGATCCGTTCGCAGATGATAATGCCGCCACGCCAAGACACGAGAAGCAGCGCATGGAGTGGGCCGAAATCTAATGTGGAAATCGTTGCAAAGCGACGGGGCTCCGAGTACGTGCATGTAAAGACGTGAGATGGGCATTAGCATGCTACTCATTAGGTAGAAGAATGGTTAATGCTAAGCACGTAGATGTATATGTGAGCAAGGTGTAGCATCGTCTTGTGTAGGCATACTACTTCTTCCTCTGATCGATGCTCTCGGTTCCTTTTCTCAATAGGTTGCCGAGACCAGTCGCAAGCATTCCCCCGGCCGCACTAGCCACGCCCTTGGCTGCATAGAAAACCTCGGTGGCATCCGCTAGTGCTGCAGGGAGCGCACGCACTCCGGCTGTGAGCGGGTCTGTAGCACGCGTTCGACCTTGTCTGGATTCGTGTGCTTGGCGATGCCCTGACCCGGCATTGGCCATGAAGAACTCCTTCGCCGGCCCCAGCTCGTTCAGCACTTCAAGCCCGGTACCACGGGCCCAGTTGACAAGCGGATTGCGACTGCCGAATATCCAGTTGAGTTTGTCCACCGCGGCAAGCATAATGTGATTTGGCAGATACCGCTCTCGGGGATATGGTGCGAGCGTTGTGATGCCGCCGAGGTCAGCGCCAACGGCTCGCGCATTGGCCAAGACTGAGGCGAGCACACGGGCATCTGCTAATCCAGCGTTCAGACCTTGACCTGCTAGCGGATGAGTAGTGTGCGCGGCGTCACCGACAAGAGCGAGGCGGTGAGCCGTATATGCATCTGCGTGGGTGAGGCGGAGAGGGAAAGAAGCCACAGATTTAGGGTCGACCGAGGTGACGACTGGCGGTAGTGGCGCTTCACTCGCTGGCAGGTCAGGTAATGACGACAATATAGTCTGTAGAGATTCCAAAGGCAAAGGGGTGCCCGACGCGTCCGCGGCGAGTACAGCGGCGTTGACGACATCGAGGTCGCGTTCCGGAAGAGTCCAGCCTGCATTGATCATGAGTGTCAAGGCTTCGGGTGAAAGGCGTTTGAGGGCAGCTGCCAATGGCATGGTAGTACTCCACACCATGGTACTAGCATCATCGGCGAGGGGCAGGAACGCCAGCGGACCGGTGGGGAGGAATCGCTGGAACGCGGTGTGGTTCGGATACACAAAAGAGGGGGCGTGAGTGAGGGTAGCGACAACGCCATGCGCGTTGTAGGGGTGTCCAAAGGTGTCGATTTCAGCGAAAGCACGGACTGGCGAATTTGGTCCGTCGGCGCCAACCTGAAGATCAGCTTCGGCTTCTATAGGTCACATCATGAAATGTCATACTCACGACCAGACTTCCCCGGACCCAGTCGTCCCCAACCTTCAGTCCAACCCATCCCTTGCCCTCTCCATACCGCATCTCGCTCACGCGTGCGCCCTCTCTGATGGTGACATTAACTTTACCACGCAGACCACGCAGTAGCGCGCGCTGGAGGTTGATATTCTCGGTCATGCGCGCCAAAGGCTTCTCGCCCGGTGGGAAGTGTAGCATTGGATGGCTGTCAGGCTCGGGGTTGGCAAAGACGATAATGTCGTCTACAGCCCGGGAGCGTGGTAATGCGATGTGCTGCCATGCTCCGATGTCTGTTGTCAGGTTGTTCGGGCTCGCGAAGACGCACGGTCAAGCCACTCGATGTTCTCCGCAGTAATCGAGCTCACACGGTTCGACCAACCGCCCTCATCGTTCCAGTCGCGGACCGGCGCTAGAGAGCCACCTTCAAGGAGGAGAATCCGAGCATCGTGCAGAGAACGATGCGAGACTGTCGTCAGCACGATGTGGATCGAAGCGTACCTAATGCATTAGCAAAAGCGAGGCCTGCAGGTCCTCCGCCAATGATGACAATGTCGTAGGTATCCTGTTCAGATATCGCAGGAAGAGGTTCTGGCGGCGGTGCAGCAACGTGAGCGTGACCTCGGCATTGTGATCGAAGCAAAGTCGGAGTGTAAGATACCGTCGTAGGTGGCACTCCGAGCGCCCTCAAGCGTCCTGAAGTGGAAATAGGGGACAAACCCGAACGGGAATGTAGTCGGAGTCCGCGTACAGCACGAGCAGCAGGCCTTGACATGTTGCGGATTGAGTAACAGAGGAGTCTGTCTCTACAGCTCGGCGATGGTCAACCGTACCACCTTCGCAGCTCCTGTGATCATAGTGACGCGTGCCTGGAATCATCACGTGATCTGGTCTGATCGGCCTCCACTGTACTCTGCCATTCCGACTTTGACTTTGACAACAACTGGAGGAGCAGATGGCTACGAACGAACGCCTGAAGGTGGGAACGTTAAAATGGACGAGCTGATAGTAGGGCATTCAGGTGCACAGACCAATCATTTACGGGTCGCAGGCGCGGCTGCTCACGGAAGAGGAGAAGGCGACAGCGCCGCCGGGACGTGAGTGCTGATAAGTCATGGGGCCTAACCTCAGACACACATCGATGGACGGTGTTCCTCACCTCTGCGGCGACGCCGCCGCCTGAGAAAGCGTCGGCAACCTCATCGAATGACCCTGCTCCCGTGGATATGAACTACTTGCCAGGAGGGCAGGATGACCTCTCTTACATGTTCAAGCGTGTCGTGTTCCGTCTGCACGAGACATACTCGACTCCCAATCGAGGTAGGCCCCCGTCAATGGTATTGACTGACACCAGTGTGTGACAAGATGCCTTATCAAGTATCCGAGACGGGCTGGGGCGAGTTCACCGTACAGATCAAGATCACCTTCGTCCCAGAAGCAGGCGAGAAAGCCCTCACCCTCCAGCACCCCATCAAGCTGCATCATTGGGGAGAGCCCATAGAAGCGCCCCCGCCGGCATCTGCGTCGGAGAGTCAGACGCCAGCAGCCACTCCGGGAGCTAAGGCGGAGGATGCGGACGTGAAGATGGAAACGGCGACACCTAAGGCCGAGGCCAAGGAGGAGGCAGAAACTCAGCCGTCTCAAGTGCCGACTGAAGTCCCGTCTGGTGCTGGGCCGGCCCTGGGATCTGGAACTCCGGCTGCGGCTGCAGAAACAGAAGGGGGAACAGCGGGCGAGGTAGCTGCTGCACCTGCAACGGATTCGACGGTAACTTCCCTGGCACCAGTGAACACCGTCGCAGCGATGTACCCAGTTCACGCGTGGCAGTACGACGAGGTGGTGTTCTCAGACCCGCCTGCCAACTTCATGGCCATTCTCGAACAACATCCGCCTACTCCGCTCCCTGCTCGGAACAGGCGTGCCAGGGATCAGCGAGAGGAGCACGAGCTCAGGACTGGCAAGAAGAAGGCGCGGTCATCTGGCGTTCCTCCATCGTCGGCGAGGACTATGAGCCGTGCAGGGACGGAGGCAGCCGAAGGCAGGACAACGCGTCAGGGCACGCCCGCGACACCCGCTGCCGCCATGACCATTGGTGCGCCAGGGGAGCTGGGAAGCGCAGACGTGCCGTTGGAGTTTACGACCGAAATGGAGAAGAGCGAAGGCAACAGGCTCACCGAGGTCAGGGTGCAAATCGTCAAGGAGATGGACAAGTGGCGGTGAGTACCAGTGCAGCAATGAGCGAGCTGTGCCGCACGCGCTCCATCAGCGCTGGATCCTGCTGACGGCAGTGAACGCCTCATCGCGCAGGAGAAGGAGCTCGCGCGGTTGAAGGAGGAGCTGAGGAGCTGAAACGGCTTGTCTGTTTGCGATTTCTACTGAGCTCTGCCAGTGGAATCGATTAGCCAAGCATCAGTAGAACTAGTAGGATATGGATAGAGATGTTGTATTCCCGCCATGAGCGCCCTAAGCGCAACGAGCACGGAGCGATGAGCTGAAAACTCGGGCACTAGTATTTACTGACCTTATTACACACCAATCTGCAATGAAAGCTGGCGAGGGACATGAGGCACGAAGCTTTGACTACATGTGGACGGCAGTAAGTTGAATGGATCGACTGTCTATACTAGTTGAGTTTACGCAAGATGAGAAAGCACGGTCGAGTATCAGTTGGGCACCACTGAACTGACGACATCCCAATGTGACTCAGCATTCCAGAGAATGACGGTAACTCATTCTCCTATCTGGAGGATGGTCGCGTTACAGTTGTCAAATATCAGCCCTTTTCTTCGACCTAATATCAGGAATCTACAGTAGCCGAGTAGGTCTCTACGTTGTCTCTGAGGTGAACATCAGTGCACCATCTCGATCGTTACAGCAATGGTTTCGCTGAATAAGGTAAGACAGAAGTGTACTATCATCGTCGCTTTTACTTCTCGACTTGTCACTGCGTCGTTCATTGTTAGTAAGGTCATCTCTGACTCCTTTCATGAACGATGAGCACACCCACAGATAATCCGTGCTCAAACACGACTCGACCCGTGAGATGATTATCTCGCTGAGTACACACTACCATGTAAGTGAAGTTACTCTGTCTCGATAATTGCACCGAAGAAAGGGATTCAAAATGTTTATCTACTACTCAGAGAGCTTGGATTCACTTATTTTGTCGAACACATCTACCCACAGTCATGACCTTGATCGTGTCGTTTGGGTGGTATTGACACACAATGGAACAGCGCCAAGGAGTCAATTCCGATGACCATGGCCGCCGTAATGTGGTTCAAAAACGACCTCCTCTTTTCCTCAGAACGACACTTGCTACCATAGCCTATATCCACTCCGCGTCCATGCAGCACCCACCACTGTATGCTCAGCACGAGTGTGTCTCACCCCTCTATGGAACAGTACCTGACGTACATATCTGTGCGAGGCGTACACTTCAATCGGTCACTCGTTTTTGCCTAACGGAGATGAGAACACAGTAATGGGAAATGTACGAACACGATCTGAACCATTGCACGACAGTGAGGACCAATACTGCATATGTTCTTATCAGCACAGATTGTGCGCTGATGTCTGTGACAATATTATGAGCGATCAGAGACAAGCAATGATGGAGTTTAGGCAGAGTTCATCTGTTTAAGCTCTAAGGCCACGACCTGTCTGCTAGTTTCAGCATGCATTTTACAATCGGCTTATACGAACGGCCTCTGTAATGAAGATGTGATCTCATTTCAGAGCGAATGATGGAGGTTTGGCAGTCACTGGGAGAGTTTCAAAGCAGTGAGACAAACGCAGTGGACATGATGACCAGTGCGTCTGCACTCGATAAACATACTGTCTGAAGGACAAATCCAACCGCGACCGGGTTTTTGGACGGGATCCAGGTTCAAATTTGCTTCCGCTTTCGGATTCGTCCATTATACAGTTGTAGCTGTACCCCGGTACAGGTAAGACTGTA
>BEDZ01000075.1:0-12246 GCA_002335625.1 Cutaneotrichosporon cyanovorans
TACAGTCTTACCTGTACCGGGGTACAGCTACAACTGTATAATGGACGAATCCGAAAGCGGAAGCAAATTTGAACCTGGATCCCGTCCAAAAACCCGGTCGCGGTTGGATTTGTCCTTCAGACAGTATTGTTGCAGAGTACGCAGATGTGTAAGAAAGAGCAAGGTTGGCGGAGGGAAACGGGGTCCGAGGCGGAGTGACGGCGGTAGTAGTGACGGCGTATGATCGTATGACGGAGTGAACCGGCACTGGGTTTACAGATGCCATGTCATGTACCTGGGGGAAATTCCGAACGTGGAGCGTGAGGGTGATACTGAGGATTATGGCATCAGAGTTATCAGAGTTGGCTGCAGAGCATAAAAACAAAGTCGACGACGAGGTGAGAGGTTGGAAAGTCATCGACTGCTACTGCATTCGCCACAACACAACACAACACAACACAACACAACACTGTACAATTTCTACGACAGCGAGAACGAGAACCAGCAAGGGCTACAACTAGAGCAGCATGTCGTCTAATGGAACAAAGACACTCGATGTGAGTAGGAGGTGGGAGTGGTGCACACGAGTCAAGCAGTGGTAGCGCTCCACTAGACGCTGGGCAGCGAGGGGACTCTTTCTCGAGTCCTGTTGAGGAGTGAAGGAGAGCTACTGCCGTCTTATCGCAGCATCAGCTCAGTCAGTCCTGCCTCACGCATCCACCAGAGATGGCAGTTATAGTGGCGTGTTCCCTCCTAGGATTACTTCTTTCTGAAACGTTGCTGACCCCAGGGCGCCGCGCGCCAGCATGGCAAGTCGGACGAGTACATGGCCGAAATCTCCAAGTCGTTCTTCAAGGGCGCAGCGATCGGCACCGCCGCCTTCATCCCGTTGAACCACTTCGCCAAGCGCAACGTAGGCTGGTACCGCGCCCTGCCGCTGCCGGGCCGTGTGTTCGCCGGCCTCATGACCATCGTGCCCGTGGGCGTCGTCGCCGCCGAGAAGGCAGGAGAGCGCTACATTGCCAGGACACAATGGCAGGGTGTGGGTGTGACCGAGCTGGAGCGTGAGGCGCAGATCGCCCGCCAACGCTGGGACGCGATGAGCACGACCGACAAGATCAAGGACTGGAGCGCAAGGCACCAGTATGGTATCATTGGGGGGTCGTGGGTTGCGTCGCTTGGTATTGCGTTTGCGCTGGTAGCGAGGAATAAGTACCAGACGTTTTCGCAGAAGGTGAGTGGGCCATGACGACGCTTCTGCGAAGCAGGAGCGTCGACATCCTTGCATGGTGTCATCGCATAGGTGTCATCTTGAGTTCATGAAGAACGCCACTGACCCCAGCTCGTCCAAGCCCGTATGTACGCCCAGGGCCTGACCGTCGGCGTCCTCCTCATCTCGGCCGTGCTCGCCGGCGTCAACGCACAGGGCAAGAAGGCTGCCCCCAAGCCAGAAGACCACTCGTGGCAGCAGGTGCTTGAGGAGGGCGGCAACCTGTCCAAGGAGGAGCGCATCATCCTCCGCCAGGCGGCCAAGATCCCCCCTGCGCCGCAAGCTGCCCATGCCAATGCGTAGGGAAGTGCGATAGAGACAGGACCTCACCAACTGTAACATACTGTGACACATGCATACTGTTGATAGTAGCGGGTGGGCGATGACAGATGACAGGGATGATGGCGCTGACGGCGGGTGTCGAGGCTTGGAGCTGACAGCGCTGACTTGGCGCTGATCACTTCTGTGCACGGTGCACGGTGCGATGCTTACAACGACAGGGCTGACAGGGCTGACAGTGCTAACACGGCTGACCCGGCTGACACGGCTGACACGGCTGACAGGCCCAGCAGTGATGACACTGTCCCCACCAGTGCTGGCAACGTTGACAATGCTGACAGGTGGCATGGCAATGGCAATGGCAAGAGCTGATGCTCCGATGTGTCTCTGGCTGGATGGTGGCGACGAACGCAGAAGTAGAGATGACAAGGCTGCCGGTGAGTAGTCCTGGTGGGGAGGAACAGTCCAACAATACTCACAATACTCACAATACTCTACAATGCTTCGTGTCAAAGAAGTGATCGCACGTCCACGCAGACGAGCACGGGCTCACAAAAAGTCAACAGGTCACAGCCTTCTCTCAACGACACACAGGCCTACGTCCCCATCACGACGAGCCCCATGAAGGCCAAAAACGACGAGATATATAACGCACAGCGCACGGTAGGAATATTGCCACCTCCGACCTCCGTCACACCTCATACTCAAATACTCTTTGACGAGTCTGCACCTCTCCACAGCGAGACACAAGTCAGGTCACGATGAACTTCAAGGCCCTTCTTGCTAAGATCACTGAGGTGAGCAGGTGACCTACTGTACGTTCCCGCTAATGGCCAGGTGAAGAACAAGCTCCGCCAGAGTATGCGCCGCAAGCCTCGCAACACAGACACTGCCCAGACTTAGAGATGAGGCAGAAGGCTGCATCGTGCTACCTCAGAGTCGTTACTCTTCCAGATTGTGTGCTGTCAAGAATCCTTCTCACTTCGAATCCGCAGGTCTCGATACTAGCGATACTCATGATGTCGCTCGTTAGACGAATGTGTAGGCTATAATGTATGGCTGTCAGGCCACAGACTGGAAACGGGGCCGTGTTGAAGTTGCACTTTGCCACCTTGACATAAGTCAATGCGAGCCAGCCTGTGCTCAGGCCATCGCATCACTCCTTCCGACGCGCCACGACATTCCAAGGCTGCATAGAGCACACATGCAATCAGACCGAAGAGACCCGAGGGCTACCAAGTCCTCCAAGCTATAGGTCTGTGCTTTCTTCAAACTAAGAAGTTCTACTGATTACCGCTGTGGATTCTGGTGTTGTCGTAGTTGTGGCCACACTCGTGCACTCGTGGCAGAATGAAAAACGGCCACTTGTCATCATGACCAGTGTTCCAGTGTATCAGCATAGCTCCTCTCCTTACTCTTCATCCGACACTTCCTCGTCTGCGTCTGCGACTCCTGCGTCTCGTTGCAGATGTCCTCTGTGCAACTACACCACGCCAGCTGCACTCAGCCTCTGTTCACTCGACTCTTCATACATCGTGCTCTTGCTGCCTCACTAAACAGTGCTCTCAGTCGCGATGTCGATCAGGCACGTCGTACGTCGACCTTACGGTCATCTTAGCGATCACTTCAACCAATGCAGACGAGTCTCATCTTTCAACCTTCGCTGATGCTCAGTGTGTCCCGCTTCAGCAATGCTCTCAGATAAAATGCTTCTCCCTTCTCGTGTTCTCGTTGTTGTCTGATATTGAGGCTTTGTAGTCCGCACAAATTCAAGTTCAAGACGCCGAGCTCGACGTCACTAGATCACTAGTGCGCGTCAACACGTGGGTGATCGGCGACGTCCACCTGCCACCTACCTAGTATATGTTCTGTCGTGCAGCCCAATCCATCTCTACCCACTCTCGCCCCACGCTCACACTCAATCACTCACGCACACGCACGCACGATGGGCCAGGAATCACGCGCACAGAAGCTGGCCGACGCCGTCCGCCTCAAGGAGGGGGTCCGCGGCCTCGTCGACGCCTGGGAGGCCGACATCTTCCGCGACAAGACCATCTGGCTCGCGCGCGAGCCCGCCCGCGCCGTGCTCACCGACAGCATCGTGCAGTGGCTCAACGAGGAGGTGATCGACACTGGCGGCGTGATCGGCGAGCTCGAGACGTATGTCGACAATCTGGCTGTGGAGATCTCCGAGGGGATGATCGACAATGACCTTTCTGAGGCCCTGGAGCGGCTGTCCAACGAGCAGGAGGAGGTCGTCAAGCTCGCAAGGAGGGCGATACACTACACTGAGAAGCTGCTCGATGCGCCGGACGAGCGCGCGCAGGATGAGGTGCTCGAGGCGACGAGGAGGCAGGCGGAGGAGGACACGCGGGGGGTGTTGGACAGGCAAGGGGCGTAGGCATCACTTTGCGACGTAGGAGCAATGGAATGCCAGATGCCGAAGCAAGGGACTGCTTGGTCACTCTGGCTCCAGTGCTTCCTGACTTGGTCACTCCAAGCTTCCAAGGTCTCACTTAGGTCTCCGCGTTGGATACAGACGGGTCGACTGCAATTCTTGCAATAGACAGTGCAGGCTATAGATGCACACTCGAGTACACGGACCTTATGCACATAGCACAGGACAGATCACATTCCACATTTCATACGATGTCCACAACGCACAGAGCCTCGTGTCGTGCGAGGTCGGTGCGATCGGTGCGACGCGTGCGACGCGGTGTGCACACCATCACTTCAGAGCGACGCTTGGAATCAAAAGACCTGTCTGCACACTCTTGATGTTGTGGGGAGGTGAGGAGGTGATCACTCTATCATATACCACCACTCTCATGTGCCACGAAATGCTGCTATTCTCAGTCCTCTCCACCTAGCTACACTGCTGCTGTCGACTTGAAGTCTCAAACGTCGTACTGCCGGATCAGTACCCGATTTCCACCATGACCCCCACCCTCAAAGCCCTCTGTCGATCGTGCAGGATAATGCTGCGAAAGGTGACTGGTGACTGGTGACTGCCTCGATGACATCCTGACCGGCAGTACAAGAACAGGGTCTTGCATCCTGAGCGCTCCTTGTCGCATTCATTGTCGGGGGTGACTTTTGTTTAGGCCCGTGCTTGCTCGCCTGATTGCCCACATATCCATCGCCAAGTCTCCAACTCGTCGCTTACTCGCATACACTCGTACGCATACTACAGTACATGCATGGTGCATCATATCGGCATGCTGTGGGCTGCTCGACGCTCTCTCGGTGACGCCTTTGCGCCTTGAATCAGGATGACCAGGAGAGAAGAACATCGTCGAAAGACCATCGTCGAGGTCGAGGTGACCAGAACCACGGGCCTGATGACAACGGCTGCTTACGAAGTGACGCCCGGCTCAGATTACGTTTCAAGCATCAATAATCACCGACGGCAAGAAGGCACGATCTGTCATCCCATGCGGGCCCCTCACATGTTTGCTGACTGTTGGACTGTTGCAGCAGGGAAGCCGCTGACTCTGACGCTCCGAGATGTGCAGAGGGCTCTCCTGCAAGCCGACATGTGGGTAGTGGGCAGAAGAGCAAAGCTGCCCACCAGAAGGATCTGGTGAGGAGATATAGACGCAGGTGGCGGGCGCCACAGAGTCACCAGGAGGTCATCACGTTGTTGACGACCTCGTCAAATCATCATGGTGCTTTTGGAGACCGAGATACTGCACCCAACGCAAGACAAGACTTACGTCGTGATTCCAGTGCTCGACACGTGAGATCTACGCATAACCATGGTATGCAGAAGACGACCGTTGCAGACGACACCACTCCAAGGCAGCCGATGATCAAGCATACCTCGTCCAAACTCTCATCCGAGATAACGTTGACGGCGCCCGGAATGTCGGCCGCCGTGCGGCTTTAAGGACTTTATCAGCAATAAACGCCGTTTCACCCCTTCAACCCTTCGACACCCTCTAATGGAGATTTACATCACTCAATGCGCGTGCAGCTTCGCTTCATTCACAGACGGTGTAACTCTGCCCGGCGCGCTGGGGCCACCATATATGGCCGGTCAGCCTCGCCCGGCGCGCGTTGACGCCTCGCCGTGCCGGTGTGCAGGGCATGCCCTTCGGCGAGCATCGAACGCCATGGATCCTGGGCAGCGCCGGGGTAGGTGGGCACTGACTCGCATCTGGTCGAACATGATGATAAAATATGCGCTGCTGTTGATGTTGTTGTTGATCTCCTGACATTGACCTCATACTCACTCTCGCCACCATGAGCGACTCACGATCAACGACCTCAGCAACACCAGCACCGACACTGACCGACAATGTCAACCACACGCTGCCGTGGCGCCCATGGCGGCCATACAACACCCCCTACGACGAGATCATCAGCTACCACTACAAAGGGAGCGGCACCGACGACGACCCGTATGTTGTCGACTGGATCCGTGACGACGTCGAGGACCCGCGGCAGTGGTCCCCAGCGTACCAGTGGACGCAGGTGTTTGTCGTTGCCTTCTTGACGCTGGGGGTCGCATTATCGTCGTCTGCATATGCAGGTGGCATCAAGTCCCTGATGAAGGAGTTTGGTGGTAGCCCAACGCTGTGGACAGGAGGTGTCTGTGAGTACGAGCACGAGTACTGACCTCACCCAAAGATGTCATTGCTGACGTTGTGTAGCTCTCTTCGTGCTTGGCTTTGCCTTCGGCCCACTCCTCTGGGCACCCGCATCCGAGGTCTTCGGACGACGACCAGTGTACATCCTCTCGACGTTCGGCCTAACCATGTGGCAAGCAGTGACCATCGCCTCGCCCAATATTGGCTCCGTGCTTGTCTTCCGTGCTCTCGCCGGCTTCTTCGGCTCCAGTCCGCTCACGAACGCAGGCGGGACCATCGCCGACATCCTCACAGCACAGCAGCGCGGCGTGGGCATGGCGCTCTTCTGTGCCGCTCCGTTCCTCGGCCCCGCGCTCGGCCCCATCAGCGGCGGCTTCATCGCCGACGCAGCAGGCTGGAAGTGGGTGATGGGTTTCCTTGCCATCTTCTGCGGCGTCATGCTCGTGATCGTCACCCTCTTCGCACCAGAGACCAACGCCGCTACCATCCTCCGCGAGCGCGCAGCCCGTCTCTCCAAGAACACAGGCAAGACATACACGTACATTGGCGACGTGGAGAAGCCCCTCCAGCCCGTCCAGATGTTCAGTGAGGCCCTCCTCCTCCCCTGGCAGTTCCTCCTCGACCCCGTCATCCTCATCATGAGCATCTACATCGCCATCATCTACGGCACGCTCTACCTCAACTTTGCGGCGTACCCCATCGTATTCCAGCAGGGTCGCGGGTGGAGCACCGGTGTTGAGGGTCTCGCGTTCCTCGGTATTGCCGTTGGCGTTCTCCTCGCTGTAGCCCTCATTGTCATCAAGGCGTCCAGGGATGACAAGTCCACGCCCGACGAGAAGCCCGAGGCACCCGAGCGCGAGCCTACGCCGGAGGACAAGCTCCCCGGCGCCATTGTCGGCGGTGTTGCGTGCGTGATCGGTCTTGCCGGCTTCGCTGCCACCTGCGGCCCCGACGTCCACTGGATCGCAAGTATTATCTTCGGCGTCCCCTTCGGTTTCGGCATGGTCATGACCTTCCTCACGATCATGGGGTATCTCGTCGACTGCTACCCTGTCTTCGCGGCTTCCGTGCTTGCGTCCAACTCAATCCTGCGATCGCTCTTCGGCGCTGCGTTCCCCCTCTTCACGGCAGACATGTACAAGAACCTCGGGATCCACTGGGCGGCAGCTGTGCCCGGTTTCCTTGCGCTCGCATGCGTGCCCTGTGCGGTCATGCTGTACAAGTATGGCGGCAAGATGCGCGCGAGGTCAAAGTGGGCAGCAGAGTCGGACCGCCGGATCAAGGCCATGGCTGCGGCTAGGGCCGAGGCGCTCGCGCACAACGCCAGCGCGGGTCAGCGGGAGAAGGCGTAGGTGGGGGTGGGTTGCCAGCATTGCATGTGCATAGATCGCATAGAGACATAGATACATAGATGGTTATAATGATGACATCAGCAGTACAAGTGTATCAGCGAGCAACTCTTACTCTATCCTCTCACCATTGATTGAGCAGACATCACGCGGCTAGAGTCAGTCTGTGTCTAGCTGTTCCGCGAGTCTGAACACGGACTGAGCGAAACCTGGTAGACATCGCGTGCAGAAGTAGGTCAGCTGCTGCAAGACAGGAAAAGCGAGCCACGCTCCAGGTATAGTGAGAATGCCATGCATATGGAGTAGTGCTATTATAGATCTATTCATGAGTGAGCATCTGCATCTGCACGAGCTCAAAGTACGCCCCCCGCCTCGCCAGCAGCTCCTGATGCGTGCCCTTCTCCAGCACGCCCCCCTCCGAGATGTAGTAGATGATGTCCGCCTTCTGGATAGTCGACAGGCGGTGCGCGATCGCCACGACCGACCGGCCACTCGACGCCTGGTCAAGCGCCTCCTGCACGACGCGCTCCGACGCCGAGTCCAGGGCCGCCGTCGCCTCGTCCAGCAACAGGATCCGCGGGTTGCGGATCAGAGCACGCGCAATGGCCAGGCGCTGCTTCTGTCCACCGGACAGCTGTACGCCCTTCCCGCCTACATCGGTATCCAGACCCTCCGGGAGGCTCGTGACGAACTCGTAGATGTTCGCCTCCTTGCACGCCTTGATGATCTGCTCCTCGGTCACGGACGCGGGGTCGACGGCGCCGAGGAGGACGTTGAACCGGATGCTGCCGGTGTACAGTGGCGGCTCTTGTGACACCAGCGCAATGGCAGAGCGGTACGATGCGACGTTGAGGGTGCGGATGTCCTGCCCGTCGAGGGTTATGGTGCCGCTTAGGGGGTCGTAGAACCGCTCGATGAGCTGGATGGTCGTTGACTTGCCGCAGCCAGAGGGGCCGACGAGCGCGACGTACTTGCCTGCTGGGATGTCGAGGGTGAGATTCTTGAGGACCCGGACACCCATGCGTGTGGGGTAGCGGAATGTCACGTTATCGAACCTGATGTTGCCGGTGACGGCGTGGGGGTCGATGATGATGCCTTGATCTGATTCGGAGTCTACGATAGGCCGGTAGTCGAGCAGCCTGAACACGTTGCGCGAGGCAGACCCAGCGCGAGACGCGTCAGGGACAAACATGAACATGCCGCCTGCCTGAATGGCGGAGAAGATGACGGCCTCGACGCAGATGAAGAACTGCTCCGTGTTGTACCGTCCATCGGCGAGCCATAAAGAGCCGACGTAGAAGACGAGTGAGACGATGAAGTAGGCCATGGCTTGCGAGCCAGCGTAGAGAGCTTGAGAGCCCCAGGCGAAGCGGATGGACGACTTCTCTGCTAGGGCCAGCTCGGCGCGGTACTGGTCCACGATCTGCGCCTCGCGAGTCAGCGATGCGACAGTGCGGATGGACCCGGCTGCCTCGGTGGCCAGTTGCGTGCTGGCAGAGTATGTCTTCTTGGCGCGTTGGTCCTTGTGCTCCACGACGCGGAGGCGGATGTACCCTGCAGAGAAGATGAGTGGTATGGACGCGATGCCGATAAGGGCCAGGAGCGGGGCGTAGACCAGTCCGATGATGACACCGGCGACGATAGTGGCTAGAGCGCCGATAATCTGGCCTAGAGTCATACCGAACAACCCCTGGACCTTCTGTGGGTCCTCAGCTAACGTCGCGGTGACCGCCCCAGCCTCGTGCTTGTCGAACCACTGGATGTCGTGTCGCATGATTGCGCGAAACGTCTTGTTGCGCAACGTGGAGGCAGTGTTCCAGCCCATGGTTGAGAAAGCTGCCATCTGGAAGTAGGCCACAAAGCCGCTTGCCAGGGCGGCGATAAAGTACCACAATGCTTTGTCCGTCAGCCTCCTCCTCACCTCGTGAGGATCAGTCGACTGGAAGTCGGCGACAGTTTTGCCGAAGAGGATGGCGATGGCAGGGTAGCCGACACCAGTGGCAATGGAACCGAGCAGGCCAGTCGAGTAGTAAGGGTAGTGCTTGCGGCCGAGCCGGACAAGACGGACGAATAGCTTCAGCAAGTTGCCGCGAGTGTGTTCGTCTTCGTTGCCAGCGCTTTGCGTACCGTCGTTCATGTGGTCGAGGTCGAGCTTGCTCTGTTCCTCCCTCGAGAGCGTTCTGTCATCACTCAATGCCGGGGTCATGTCGCCACTGGTAGGCACTGTAGAGTTGCCTTGAGCAACCCTCTGGTTTGCTACCAAAGTGGCGTACATGCCGTTGGCCTCCATGAGCTGCTGGTGAGTGCCTTGCTCAAGGATGTCCCCCTTGCCCACCACGAAGATGCAGTCGGCATTCTTGATGGTGGACAGGCGGTGGGCGATGGTGATCGTAGTGCGTCCGTGAGAGGCTTTGTCGAGAGCGTCCTGGACGATGCGCTCCGAATTGGCATCGAGTGCGGACGTGGCCTCGTCAAGGAGCAGTATGCAGGGGTCGGCGATAATAGCACGGGCGATCGCGATGCGCTGCTTCTGGCCGCCAGACATGAGCATGCCACGCTCGCCAACCGATGTGTCGTATCCCTGTGGGAGCTGCATGATGAAGTCGTGCGCGTTGGCCGTCATGCACGCACGCTTCACGAGTTCGAACCTTTCCTCATCTGGTAAACCTTCGAGCGACGAGCCGACAAGCCCGTACTCTACATTGCCACGAACAGTCGTGCTGAAAAGTACTGGCTCTTGTGACACTAGACCGATCTGCTGGCGGAGCCATTTGACGTGGAGCTCTCGGAGGTCGTGGCCATCGAGCGTCACTCGGCCCTCTGTGGGGTCGTAGAAGCGCTCTAGGAGTTGTATGACCGTCGACTTGCCACTCCCAGAGGAGCCAACGAGCGCATATGTCTTCTTCGCCTGGAAGTCCAAATTCAGGCAGTTGAGCACAGGGATGTCAGGCCGCGAGGGGTAGCGGAAGGAGACATTCTCGAGAGTGAGGTGGCCAATGACGGATCCAGGTGGAAGGCGGAGACCGGCGTCAGAGGCTGAGTCGATGGACGGGAGGTGGGCGATTGTTTGGAACAGCTTCCCTGCAGCGGCCTGTGCTTTCGATATGGCTTGGAGCTCCGGAGTGATCAGTGAGAGCGTGAAGGAACCGACAATGATGGCGACGAGGACACTGATAACAATCGCAGTGTCCACTTCGCCCTTGGCGTACAGCAAACCTCCGTAGAAGAACGCAAGGGCATAGGCCGCGTAGGAGCCGAAAAACATGATGGAGTAGCCGACTCCATCGATAAGTGCGTTCTTGTTCCCAACCTTGCGAGCCATCTCGATCAGGGCATCGTACCTCTCCCCGAGCATGGACACACTCGCGAACGCCTGTACGGTCCGGATCGACGATATAGCCTCCTCGGCCAACGATGAGGCTTTCGAGGTGTACCGGAGGGCCCTGGCTGTGAAGGTGGCCATAGCCCAGTCCATCATAAGCCCTGCGATCAGGATGACAGGCAGCACCGAGGTAAGGACTCCGCCCATTCTCGGAGAGCGGACATAGGCGACAATGTAACCAGTCGATCAGCATGATCGGCTTTCGTGGTACGTACCTGTGATGAAGGTGGAGACATATCCCACTGCGATGGGCACCTTCTCACCGATACCGATCTGGAAGAGCAACGTGTCCGACTGAATGCGGGAAGCGATCTCGCCTGCGCCAATGCTGTCAAGATACTCGACCTCTTGACGCAGCACCGCCTTGAGGTACTTTGCCCTCACTCGGCGTGCTTGACGTTCGGACGTCCAATTCCAGATCACCATGTAGGAATAGGTGCAGACGAAGACTCCAATGCCTTTCACGTCAGTTCAAGCCTTGTCACGACCTCACCGATGACGGTGATCCACAGGGCCATGCGACTAGTGTCGTGCTTCAGACGGGCTCTCGCTTCTTCGAGAGCAGCTAAAGCGTCTTCCGACCCCTGCCCGGCCTCGATAATCTGCACCTGCGTGCCATAGTCGGTGAATGACTTCGTGACATTGCCGAAGAACAGAGTCATCAGAGGCTGACCTGCTCCAGCAGCGGCTGCAAGTACTAAACCGATGAAGTTCATAGCAAGCTCTGTATGCGTCGCAAACTTGAACAGTGTCGTAATGCCGACAGGCTTGACATGATCGTCCTTACGCTCCTCTCCATCGCCGTCTAGTTCGACTAGCTCCTTGTTATCCTCAGCTGGACTTGCGTGACCACCACGATCGTGGAACGACTGCTTCTCATTCTGACCGTCCATCAATTTCGGATCCGCTGACGTCGTGACCTCGGACCTCCCTGGTGCCCCCAAGGTGTCTGGTGGTTCACCTGTCATCGCAAGTCGACTCGCAATTCGGTCGCCAGTGCAGTAGTTGTTCGAGCAAGGCGATGGCACCCATGTCGACTCCCCTTTGCCCTTTATACACCGCTCAATGGGCGTTGTCGAAGTTGCATAGATGCTGAGTCAATGGAATGCCAAGTGAACGATGCCGGGTCTTGATTGTATGCGCTCCTCATCGCTCGGCTCCGTTATTGTTGCACCACATGTACCTGATCATACCTGCATACCTGAGACGCCGAGATATCGTCGCCGGTTCAATGTCGGTTCCGGCGGGCGGAGTAGATGTTGTGGAAGGGAAAGCGATACATAGAACGAGCAGGGCTATGGAACTGGGATGACCTGCGAGGGAGAGAGCGGAACCAGATCTGGAGCCACGTGATAGAGAGCTGTAGCTCGACACTCCCCCCGTGGCGGAAGATGG
>BEDZ01000076.1:0-10724 GCA_002335625.1 Cutaneotrichosporon cyanovorans
GTACAGTCTTACCTGTACCGGGGTACAGCTACAACTGTATAATGGACGAATCCGAAAGCGGAAGCAAATTTGAACCTGGATCCCGTCCAAAAACCCGGTCGCGGTTGGATTTGTCCTTCAGACAGTAGGAGCTTGCCTTGTTATCGCAGATATCCCACGGTAGTTCAGATGATATTTACGATCCTCAACCCTCCCAAGATTTCGGGTCCACCTCTGCACTCAAGCTACCACAATCAACAACATTCGCCAGCACGATGCCCGACGCAGCTCTCTCAGGAGCAACGCTCATGGGGCTGCTTGCGGCGCTCCCGCTTCCATCTAGCGCAGCGGCCGAGCTCGTCGCCCTCCACGCGCCGTTGGCCCACCCATCCACTCTGCCCTCGTCGCCGCTGTCCAAGTGGCTCACCCGCCTGAACGCTGCGGTGTCCGCGCGCGAGCCAGCAGCAGCCGAGATTGCAGCCACAGTGATCAGGCAGGACGAGGAGGGTCATGCGGCCGCGACATGCGGCAAGGCATGGATGGGGGCGTGTCTCGGCGTGCTCAACGCTCCGTCCTCGCCGGTGGGGTCGCTTCCGCCATTCTTGGACCTGACGCGCGCGCTGGTTGCAGCGGCACCTCATGCGCCGACGTTCGAGCGCGAGGTGGTGCACCCGGCGATGGGGAAGCTTGCGGTTGCACTCGGGCGCTTGGTTGAGCGTGTGGAGACGAACGACGTCTTGGTGAGCTCAGATCAGAATGGAACCACTCAGACTAACCACAGCTTGACGTCCTGGCGACTATCCGCGCATTCATCTCTGCCTCCCCTGCGCCGTTCAGACCCGCTGCACCTACTATCCGCGCACCACTGACAGCTATTGTGCTCCGCACCGCTGGCCCTGGTGTGCCCGAGCCGCTTCGCATCGCTGCAGCTGAGACGCTTGCCGTCCTGCACTTGACTGGAGGCAAGGCCGCGGCGCCGGCTGCCTGGGGCGCGGAGATGCGTGACGCACTCGGAGGCATTGCTGTGTCGATCTTTGCTATGGCAAGCGATGCATGGGAGGAGGAGGCGCCTCGAGCCACACCCCTGCCACCACCGTCGTCGACACCAACATTCCCAGAGGATCCCATCGCACGCACCGCAGCGGCCCTCTTCGCACTGGAAGGGTACACTGAGATCGCACTCGCCCTCCTCGGCATGTCGACTGCCCGCCCTGTCCCCGTGCCGATTGCACAGATCGTATCCAGTGCCCTCCGGTGCCTCAGCCTCACCCTCGACACACCCGTCGCAGCCCACGTCTCGCCGCAGCACCACGCCTCGTTGACTGCTGCTCTCCCGCGGCTCTGGACGAGTGGCATACTGCTCCTGACTGCTGCTATTGCCTCGTGTGGTGACCACCTCATGCCCCACTTGTCCGCGATCCTCGAGCACACGGTCTACCTGCTTGAGCGGGTTCCGCCCTCGATGTCCGACATCCGCCTCAAGCTCCTCCAGTTCCACTCGATCTTCATGGAGGCATTCCCTGCCCCTATCCTGCCTGCAGAGTACACTGCCCGTCTCCTGCGCTTCTCCCTAGGCGTGCTCGGCACACTGCTCGACGCCAAGCCACCACCCACGTCCGCCCCCGCAGGCCGGAAGAGCAAGAAGCGCGCGCGTGGTCAGGAGGATGCCCTTGTCTCCGGTCTTGAGGGCCGAGCACCGCGACCGATCCCCGCTTCAGAGGCTGAGATCCTCATTGCCGCGCTGGATCTCCCTCCAGCACTACACACTGCAGTCCCCCAGCCGCTCCTCTCACTTTCGCTCCGCATCCACATCTCTCTCCTCCAGGTCCTCCCGACACGGCAGAGCGCCTTCGTCGACCGCACAGCCCTACGCCGCCTCCAAGAGGGAGTTTACAATGTCCTCGAGGCTGCTGCGGATCTTCAAGTAGCCGGAACAGCATGCGACGTCCGTGCGCTGGCGATCTCCCTCCTCCCGTCGTCGTCTCGGCGGGCGTCCCACTTCAACCTCCTCCTCCACCCTGTCCTCCCGCCCGTGTCTAGGCCGCTGCCCCCGCTCTCGCAGCTGCAACTACTCGCGCCAGAGAGCGACGAGGAGAAGAAGCTGAGGAAGGAGATGTGGTTCGGCGAGGACGAGCAGGAGGAGGACGAGGACGAGATGGACGTGGATGAGGTGGTGAGGGCTGAGCCGGTCAAGGCGCCGCAAGTAGCTGCTGCCCAGCCTGCGTTGTCACAGCCGGTGCAAGTCGTTCAACCACCTCCTCAGCCCCAGGCCACTACCCCACAGCCGTTTGCGGCTCCGGCCAACACCACACCTGCTCCTGCTCCTGCAGGAGTCCCAGCCCAAGCTTCCGAGCAAAGCGCTCCTGCTGACTCCACATTGTCGTCGGCACCAACCCTTGCACCGTCTATCCCCTTCATGTCCACACCTGCGCCGAAAGCAGCACCAGCTGAGCCCAAGGCGGTAGTGGCTGAGGTACCTCCACCAGCAGCCAACGACGACTCTGACGACGAGCCGATCCCTGAGCTCGACAGTGGGAGCAGCGATGAGGACGAGGACGATGATGATGAGTGATGAGTGATGAGCGGTCGCTGCTGTATTGAGTGGCTGCACGTTGTCATTTGCATTATCTCAGTATGCTAGTTATGCATACGTCTAGCTGCTGTCTATATACATAGTGCTCATCCTGATCCTAAAATCATGGACTCAGGCGGTACCGAACCTTTCCCTTTGGCCTGGCCGTCACCTACTTGTAGAGAAGCAGCTCGAGCTCGATAGGTCTACAATCTCGGAATGGCCTGGCACTCTTGGATACATGTGTATATATGAAGGGGCGTCGCGAGTCGGTTGGCGATGCAACAAGACCCTCGCCTCGACGCCGCTTGGCATCGGCGACGCCGTTCCAGCTTGCAACCCTGTGTTGAGATTGAGAAATACGCCGCGGCGATGAAGGGGTCGCCTCCAGTTCAGGCGTCGGGGACAACGTCGACGTTTTGAGCAAGCAAGAGCAGCCTACAAGCAGCTCAAAGCAGCTCATGGCGGCGCACAAGCGACGGGCGAGCAAGTCCCAGCTCATCACGATTCACAGCCCCTCGATCCTCTCGAACTCGTCCAACGCGCTGCACACCCTCTCAACCTCACCCCTGTCCAGAGCACCAGCCATCGCCCTCGTCGACAGCACCACCATCTCCCTCCTCTCCAAGTTGAAATGCCTCGCCGCATGCTCATGCTCACTCGAGCTCGGCGAGTGGAACACGCCCACATCGTCCGTCCCGAGACTCAGCGGCCCTCCTTGTCCCCACCACCACCCGAAGTGATGATCACACATGCCGCAGTCGACCATGCCCGCGAGGATATTGCACGACAAACACAACTCCGGCGCAATGCCCTGGTCCACTATCCGGGCGCGCAGATCCTCAGAAACGTGGATCACATGCCCTAGTCGTCTTGGCTTCCAGCTGAGAAGCTCCTCCAGCTCCCCCCTGCTCGACGAGGCTGACACTTCGGCAAAGTGCAGGACTATGCCCAGCCCACTGGCCCGCGCCCGCTCGAACGCAGGGCGGAAGGACGCAACGTCGCAGGGCGCATTCGGGTCGCCGCAGAGGTCTATACCGACCACTATTGGCCTGTGGCTCAACGCTAGGTCCACTATCCTCTCCGCGTCGGGCAGTGTGTGCTTCGCACGATCGATGGAGAGGATCAGGCGGGTCTGCATTGGTTGGGTATCGTTCCACGCCTTGATCACGTCCAGGACCGCTTCGAGGGACTGAGCAGCGTCGTAGCCTGGTAGAGCGCGCGGGGTCGTCCTCAGCTCGAGGTAGACCACGCCGTCGTCGGCGAACTCCTGGAGCACGGCTCGTGTGGCCGCTGCGAGGATCGCAGGCGTAGAGATCAGGCGGTAGATGTACTTGTTGAAGTGGGAGAAGAAGCTGGCGTCAGAGGATATGTTTGGGGGACTGGCTTGCCTGTTGATGCTCTATGCGTCGACTAGAGCTTCTGAGGGGGGCGGGAGGCCGCTTGGGTTCTGTGACCAGATCTGCTCGAGCACGGCGGTGGTGATGCTCCCTGTCAGGTGGGCGTGTAGCTTGGGGTCAGAGCACGACACAGGTCTCTATCTACCTCAACCTTGGGGAGACGCTTGCAAAACTCTGCGTCGGCAGGAGGCGCCATTCTCAACAGAGGTTGCCTAGTCTCTGGTCTGTGCAGGTTGAAAGAAGATCTGCTTGCAATGTCCTGCGCTCGACTTTCGCCTGATCGGCGACTTGATATCACGGATCACCGGATGTACCACAATCTTGTCAACAAAAGCTTCTGATCGCCAAGACTTGCTCGATCTTGCTCCGCCCACTACGCCAGTCGTTCACAACAACGACAAGCGGCGGTGCAAGATGCGACCAGCAGGAGATACCAAGCACCTCTCTGTGCTCACTGCCGCGCTGCCCCGCGGCCGCACCGTCAACCTCCGCCAGCTGAACGACAGCCAGAACACGACGGGCACAACACTATGGCCGGGAGGACAGGTCCTCGCCGCGTACCTCTCCGACAATAGACCCAGCCCGGGTACGAGGGTGCTCGAGCTCGGAGCAGGAATTGGGTATCTCGCGCTCGCGCTGCAGGCTGCAGGCTGCGTCGTGACTGCTACGGACGTCGAGCCGGTGCTCAGCAGTGTGCTGCGGCCGAACGCTGGGAGTGAGGTCACTGTGGCGGAGCTGGACTGGGGAGAGCTGGACAGCCCGTTGTTAGAGGAGGAGTGGGATGTGGTAGTGACTGCGGATACTGTGTATGCCTTGCACCTGTTGCCATCACTGTGGGACGCTCTGGAGGCCACAGCGAGGAGGGGGAAGGGCGCTACGGTCTTCGTCGCTATGGAGAGGCGAGATCCGAGGCTGGTGGACGCGGCGGTTGAGATGGGGAGGGATAGGGGGTGTACGCTGAGGAAAGTGGCGGCTGGGAGGATTGGGAAGGCCATTGAGAGGGCCGGGTGGGTGTGGGAGGGGGACGACTGGTCAGACGTCGAGATATGGAAGGGGCGATGGCGGTAGCAGGCGGAGGCGGGGGGATTCCCCATACATTTTGTATATTCTACGACATCATCATCATCATCAAGAACACTTGGGACCAATTGTAGGGCAATGCATGGTTATGAGCAGTCACTGGCAACGCTGTACTGAAGGTGGGATCAATGTTCTGGTCTGTCATGGATATATGCAGTGAGATCGCAGGCGACCACTCATTCCGCTCTCCCTCGACAGCTCAATCTAGCAGATATGTATGATTGCAATCAAGACAATTCCAGGCAACTATGAGCCTTCCTGAGAGTACAAGGGATCTGTATCTGTGGATACGTAGAGTGGTACAGGCGAGGCTACTGGCTGGTAGAGCAACGTACCAATCGCGTAGACAAAGCCACAGACAGCTCAACAAGCAATAATGCCACTTATCAGATTCACAAGCTCGGCGACCATGATTGACCACTCGTCGTACTCAAGAGCATCCAAACCAATGTGCATTTTACGCACCAGGTGAGTCAAATGTTCGCCTGTGAATTTGGTATACATACATGCAAGAGTATAACAACATAACCATGTGCCCCACAGCCCCAAAGCCCCCCTACTTGCTCGGATCCGGCTTCGCAATCGCCAGCAACCCCATAGCCACCATCTTGACGCCCACAGCCAACACCACCACGCTCCAATTACTGCACCAGCGGTGCATTATCGCGCCGATGAACGACCCGCCAAACATCACGATCACATAGTACAGCCTCCGATTCCGGCTCACGGCCTTCGGATCGTGCCACCGCGCGAAGAGGTAGTGGTCGGCCACGAAATCGACAAACGTAGACGTCATCGGCGCAGTAGGGAGCTCCTGGCAGCTCGATTGGCGCGCCATGGCCACCTGCCCGCCCGACATGACTGCGAAGAGGAAGATGACGACCCACTCGTGTTTCCCGCCCAGTCCGGTGATCCGGGGACCTCCGGGGGACAGAAGAATCGCCGCTACGACGAGGAAGAGGACCTGTATGAATGTCGAGAAGAGGAGCCAGGCGCGTTTGCGAACCCCTGGGGTTAGAGTTGTGCATGACAGATTGGATGATGCTTCTCATACTCACCGACATAGTGGCCTGTTTGGCCAAACACGAAGGCGCCGAGGAGGAATCCGCCGAACGACGCAGCAGTGTGCACTACTAGTGCTGTTGCTGCCCCGACTGCAGCGACGGTGAGGAGGATGGCATTTCCTGTCTGATTTGATGCGAAAGTGCGGAAGTCGGCGTACGTCGTCGCGTCCAAGAGTCTGCAGCGTCAGTTTTAATACATGTTGAGCAGATCAATGCTGACCAATACTCACCCAGTCGACAAAGCCTGGGTCACCAACGCAGGTACAAGCGCATTCGTGGCAACACTCTCAGACGCCCACAGTGCCCATGTCCTCTGCCGCTCGCCTCCGTTCGCCTCCAGATCCTTCTTCCATGGATCTGGCTTGTCCCCGGTGTACTCGGACACCTCTCCCTTGGTCGGAGCAGCTCGACCGGTCTCATCGCCCCTCCCCAGACTCAAGCTCTTCTCCAGAGGGTACTCGCTCCCCCTCGTGACCTTGTCCCAGTCACTCCCGCCACTGTCTGTCTCTGCGCCGTCCTCCGGAACCGGTGACGCTCTCCGCCCCGTGTCGCGAGAGAACGTCGATGCTGGAGGCGGTGGCGGTGGTTGATGTGCTTGCGCCTTCGCACCACTCGTCACTGGCCCGGGGAAGCCATACGGACGCTGCCGACATCCCGTAGAGTGCCGCCGACACACTCGCAGAGGCGCCTCGCTGCTCGCTGTGCTACTCCTGCGCACTATCGGAGGGAGGACGTTGAAGCTCTGCACTTGTGGCGAAGACACCGATGTCGCCTGGGCATCGCGCACGTGGGAGCAGATGTCACTGTCGGGCATAGAACAGACAACTGCAGGCAAAGCAACACTGATGCCGATGTGGTGTTGTTGATCGTCAGTGTGTGTTCAGTCAACGATGGCTGCCCATATATCCATCCTCCTCAACGTTAGTTCTGCACAACCTCGGCGTCTGCTCGCACCCATGTATTCCAATGTCCACCGGCCAGATCCGGAGATGGGCAGCAAGGTCAGTCACTCTTCGTAGCATCGTAGCGCCGAGGGCTCCACAACGCGTCGGTATTCCAGAAGATTGCACGAGGAGATTAAATCAGTCAGGGTTAGCACATTGAACTCCGCCAGGTCCAGTAAACGCATGCAGCTTTTGCCCTGTGTTAGCTGCTCTCGCCCTCTCGCCCTCTGCTGTCTTGATGTGCATGACGTTGTGGCTGTAGTCTCCGCTCCGATAGTGGCAGAGCGGCGATGCTGGCGATGCTGGCGACGATGGGTTCGGCATTCAAAGTAGTAGTGGAAATCAGCACAGAGGTTTGAGCCGCAAATCTTTACGAAGCCAAAGATAACGAATGCGGAAGCAAATTGGGAGATTGTATGGTGGACGCTTTCGGAACATGGCAAAGTCAAGTCTGATCGACGAATCCCCCGGTCTGACAAGCGGAAGCATTCTCGCGTGCTGTCCATGTGCCAGCCATGTGGATTACAAACGGCAGGCCAGAATAAGGACTGTCGCGTAGACGCTTCTCCGCAATGAGCAGGACATAGGACATCGAACTCGGAGTACTCTAAGTACTTGGAGGCATCTACGTTTGTCGCAAGAGCTGGCTCGATCACGCATCTGCAAGGG
The DNA here is from genome assembly GCA_002335625.1 of Cutaneotrichosporon cyanovorans. Lineage (NCBI taxonomy): Eukaryota > Fungi > Basidiomycota > Tremellomycetes > Trichosporonales > Trichosporonaceae > Cutaneotrichosporon > Cutaneotrichosporon cyanovorans. The sequence continues at coordinate 7,709 of BEDZ01000076.1, forward strand.
CATACAGGCAGTGTTCATCTGACAGACAGGAGACTGCGCGCACCTCCAACCTACGAGGTACGTGGACTGCTCATGCTTGGACTCGTTGCTGACGCCCAGTGCATACTTTGCTGCCGACACTTGGGCCAGCTAAACTCCAGCTCTCGTGTTCGCGCTCTAGTATCATCTTTGCAATCGCCGGAGACGAGGATCCTGCATCCTGTCCCAACAACGTCTATGTCGGGATACTCCTCGCTCCCGTCTCGCCCAGTAGGCGCGGGCTCGGCGGTGCGCTCTCCCCCACGCGACTACGGGCGGCGGCATGACGTGCCTCCTCATCTCGATGGGCCGCAGTCCTACGACGGCGGCAGTGATCGGCATTGGGACGGGCATCGCGACTACGATGACCGATGGGCGGGGGATGACTATGGTGGGTGCTGGGGTGCTGGGGTGCGTGGGCTCTCCTTTGCTGATTTGTGTGCAGATCGGAAGCGTCGACGCTCTAGATCTCCAGGATACCCCCATCAACGACCACGCCGTCGTTCACCATCACCGCCGCCAGGTCGCTATCATAACGCACTGCCAGACCCGGCGAGCTTGGAGCACCTCTTGACGTTCAAGCAGTTCGCAGAGTGGTTCCGCGCTTCCCATCCGCAGACGGCAAGGGAGGACGACGAGGATCTGCGTCGGATCAGGAATGACGTCGAGTCTGGTCTTCTGCCCAAGTCTGTCCTGGTCGAGAAGCACGGCATGGCGAAGCGGTATGAGCGGTACAAGAAGGAGTATACGTCAAGGCAGGTGAGTTGGCGCTCTCTAGAGCTCCTGCTGCGATCACACCTCAGCTACGGATCATTCATTGACACACCCAGCTCTTCACCATCTACCTCACTCACCGCGACGAAGCCTGGTTCAAGGAGCGGTACTCGTCTGATCCCGAGTTTGTCGCACTGCGCAAGCGCATCAACAGGCAAGGCCGCGTCCCCGCTGTGACGAGCTATGTCGCCGAGCTGCGCGAGGGGAAGCACGACGACGTCAACTATGACCAGACGGACGACAAGCTGGCTACGAGGGAGGAGCCCGAGGGTCTCGACAGGGCACTGGGGGAGGAGCCGTTCGACCCCCTGCGGATAGAGGTGCCCCCGCGTCCTGGGCAGGTGTTTGTGAAGACTGTTCCTCCGTCGACGAAGCGCAAGGACCTCGAGGAGGTGTTTGCAAAGCACCCGGGGTTCCAGTGGCTTGCGCTGTCCGAGCCGTCGGTGAAGCGGGCTTTCCACCGAGTGGGGTGGGCACAGTACGAGGAGGGTGTGAATGTCGAGGACGTCGTGGCGACTGTGGACTCGTCAAAGGTGGGTCTAGGGACTTAACATAGAGTGGGAAAGGAAGAATCCTGACGCCAGGTTGACAACTTCACCTTCCACATGGGCGTGAATGCTTCTGCCATCGTCGGCCGGATCCGCATCGCCCCACCCATCGCTAGCACCCTGGAGAGGCTGGAGCACGATGCCGCTCGTGCCAGGGAGCTCGCGCGTTTCCTGGAGGACGAGTTGCTCGATGAGGCGACACCGCCGCCAGATGGCAATGACCAGCAGGACGAGTCCGAAGAGAAGAAGGACGACTCGCAGGACAAGGACACTGCACCAGGGCTGCGTGAGCGTGGGAGCGATGCCGTTGACGACGTCGTGGCGAGGCTGCTGGCCAAAGAGAGCTTGGACGGCGACGACCTCGACGAGGAGCAGAGGCTGAAGAAGGTAAGCAGGGAGTGGCAGGACAGTGACTCATGCTCATGCTCTAGGCCAAGATCACACTGGACCAGTACCTGTCGTACCTCCGCAACGGCCTCACAACGTGCTACTACTGCGTCGTCCCTACTGCCTTTCCCGAGGAGCTGCAGCGCAAGTGCGTTGGACACCTGCGTGCACCTCCTGAGGATGCCATCCCTGTCGCCGAGGAGGAGCGCGAGGGCGAGGAGGACCGCGCAGCAGAGGACAAGGAGGACAAGGAGGACAAAGCCGAGGACAAGGAGGACAAGTCTGAGGACAGGCCTGAGGACACGGCCGAGGACAGGACCGATGGCAAGGATGGCGAAGATGCTGAGAACGAGGTCTCCGAGAACGCCGAGGGCAGCGGCGAGCCTGCTGCTCGTGACAGCGATAACCGCTCCGACTCGCGCCGCAAAGACTCCACAACCCAGTCTAGGCGCTTCACCTTCCCCACCAAGAGCAACGACGAGCGCTGGGTCGAAACCCTCGACCTCAAGATCCGCGGGCTGCTCGAGGACGTCGATGTGGTCGAGTACGGCGGGCGCGACATCGAGGACGAGACGAAGCGCCTGAGCGCACCCTACATCAAGCAAGAAGAGGCAGACAAGTACCGCTGCAAGCAGTGCTCGAAGCTGTTCCGCGCGCCCGAGTTTGTCATCAAGCACCTCGGGAGCAAGCACCCCGAGCTGATAAAGGACAAGCTCGACGAGTTTGCCCTCTTCAACGCGTTCGCCCTCGACCCGCAGCACATCCAGCCGACGAGCCAGACGCCCGCGGCCGTCGACGACCAGCTCCCCATGCCTATGAATCTGAAGCCTGGCGCTCTGCCTGCGTTCAACCCGTCCATGGGGAACCCGGCGATGTTCAACCCCGCGGCGGTGGCGGGGCAGCCAGGGTTCAACATGGCGATGCAGCAGCAGATGATGATGATGATGCGGATGCAGATGATGATGCAGGGGCAGGGGCAGGGCGGGATGCCTGGGGGTCCTGGGGGTCCTGGTGGTCCTGGGGTTGGAGGTGGGCCTGGTGGTGTCGGTATGGTGCCTCCGCCGATGATGGGGCAGGGGCAGGGGCAGAGCAGGGACTTTGATGCGTCCGAGCTGCCGCCTGCGCCGCCGGGGGGTGAGGACCCGCGGGCCCGCAAGGGGCCGGTGAGTTATCGCGACTTGGATGAGCCCGGGGGTGGGGGTGGGGGTGGGTTGCCGTACTGAGGGGGGGGGGGGGGGTTGCCGGACTGGGGGGGGGGGGGGGGGGGTGGGGTTGGGAGGGCAAAAGGG